>PVIC010006584.1:0-53816 GCA_004025085.1 Thryonomys swinderianus
TTTTTTTTTTTTTTTTTTTTTTTTGCTTTTTGAGACAGGGTCTCGCTTTGTAGTTCAGGCTGGCCCTGAGCTCACTATGGTGCCCAGGCAAGCCGCCGCGAACTCAGCAATCCTCCTGTGTCTGCCTCCCAAGTGCTGGGATCACAGGCGTGAGCCACCACGCCCGGCATTGTGGTATGCGGTGTTGATTGTTGGTGGGCTTGTCTCCACGCCCAGCGTTATATGTGGTTACTGGGGATTTAACTCAGGACTTTGCGCTTGCGAGGCAGGCGCCAGAACCACTGAGCTAACCCTCCAGCCTGAAAAACCGCATCTTCTTTATCCACTCTCCAGTTGATGGACATTTGGGTTGTTTCCAAGATTGAGCTATCACAAACTGAGCTGCTATGAACAAGGGTGTACATCTGTCTTTCCAATGTGAGTTTTTAAATTCTTTTGGGTATAGGAATTTTATATATTTAGAATGAAAGTGTAATGTTTCAAGAACACACACACAAATGCTTATTTTCTCTGTTAGCAGGCTTTTCCTTGCTGTTCTCTGAATATCACTATAAAAGAAGACAAATTTATTTCAAAGGTTTAAGTCTATGGTCATTTGAAGTGTTTTATTCTAGACCTATCATGCTGAGGAGCAGGGAGTTCTTCATGGTGGCTGGCAAGGGCTGCGGAGAGGAGATAGAAGGAGGAAGAGGGTTGTGACTGAGGACAAAATATATTCTCAAGGGCACATTTCAAGTCATACTCTTCCAGGCAGGATCAACCACCCAAGGTTTTCCACAATCAGCTGATAGCTCATTAAACTAAAAATCTATAAGTGCATAGATTCATTTATGAGCTCAGAGCTCTCTTGATCCACCCAGAGGCCCTACCTCTGAACCTACCCCAGCATGATAGGTTTAGAATAAAACAGTTCAAGTGACCATAGACTTAAACCTTTGAAATTACTGCAGTGGGGTCTAGTTTTTAACATGTGAACTTTTCAGGACATTTAAAATCTCAGACATAATATTCCCTTTCTTAAAGTTCTTACATCACTGATCTTCTTTGCATTCTACTTCTCCTCTCCAACCTACCTCTTTCACCACTTTATCTCTTCCACTTTTTTTTTTTTTTGAGTCGGGGTCTCGCTTTATAGTTCAGCCTGGCCCTCAGCTCACTATGTAGCACAGGCAAGCCTCAAACTCAGCAATCCTCCTGCCTCTGCCTCCCGAGTGCTGGGATGACAGGCGTGAGCGATCACGCCCGGCACTGTGGTATGTGGTATTGATTGCTGGTGGGTGTGAGTCTCCACACCCAGCATTGTATGTGGTTACCGGGGATCGAACTCAGGACCTTGCACTTGCGAGGCAGGCGCCGGAAACCACTGAGCTAAATCTCTGGCCCTCTCTTCCACTTTTGCAGACTCTCCTGCTAGGTATCTCCATCAATGTAGTTTTTATCTGTTCTTAGTTTAGCAGCAACCACAGCCCCACTCTCAACTCCTGTGAAGAAAACGTTCTCCCTTGCCTTCAGTAAGGCTGAGCATCCTTCACTACACCTTTCATCTGTGCTCAGCGTGAATTCTCATTGCTCTGCTGTTTTCAGACTCAGGAGGGTGTAACACCCACAGGCCTTACCTTTCAGCCATTTGCAATCCACTCCTAAAGAGTATAGTGGACAAACATCTGAAACACCCTCTTCTGAAGATCAAGTGTACAACAGGATTTGCCTCTGCCACATCCATTTAATTGTGGCTTATTTGTTTAATATTAAAGTGCTCTAGGATATACATAAGCTGTCTGCTTTTTCTCTAGGTTCCCTGAGCCCTGGTGTGTGAAGCACCACCTGTAAAGCTATTTCACTTAATGTCATTAAGGATGGGAATGTAGTAATGTAAACAGCAATTGAAAAGCTTGAGTAGTTTGTCCAAGTTTTCGATCATGCTGTTTGCTGAATTATTATTCTGGATTAGTCTATTTTAGATACGATTTCAGAGTATCATCAAAGTCTTACTCCAATATTTAGATCCCAAATGACAAATTTAATAGCTTTAGTTAACAACCCAGTGATGTGGGCTTAATTTTACGGTTCACTTACTTTTGCTGTTTCCTTTTCTGAGCTGTAGCCAAATCGAAAAAGTATGAAAGCAGCCTGATTGTTATGAAAAAAAAAAAAAACTGCCTTCCTTAGTAAAAGGAAAAACCTAGATTCTCTTTTCAGGTTGGCACATGAAAGGGACTTTCCCATTATTCCGACAGCCTTTCCTATGATGATGCTCCTTTCTGGATGTTCCAGCTTACAGGAGGAGCTGTGACTCTTCTCTCTCTAGCTCTTCCACTGCTGGTGTAAGAGCAGGAGAACTAGTGAATTACTATACTGAGTTTTCCTGAAAAAGTAGTATGAGGAAAGTAAGAAATATTTAGCTTTTGGTCTAGATTCTCCAGGCACCCATGGCTTTCCAGTGACCACCAGTATGACTGATCTCTATTAGATTCTTCCTGACACATTTTATACTTACACAATCATATAGTCCCTTCCCTCTCCATTCACGAACATAGTGGCAGACTATAAACTATTATGTATGGCTTTTCTCTTCATTTTATTTTGGAAATCCTCCAGCACAAAGACTTCCTCATTCTTTCCTGATTGCATAATGATGTATTGCCTGCCTATATCAAAATTAGGTAAGCATTTCCTATAAACAGGCATTTGGGTTGTTTCTAATCTTCTCTTACTATCAAGATTCTTCAATGCAGACAATGAACAACTTCTTTCCATACATGTTACTATATCTTTTGGGCAACTTCCTAAAAATTGTTGGGTTCAAGGATAGGTACATCTTTAATGTTAACAGACAGTGTTAACTTTACACTAATATTCCAATTTACATACTTTTCCAAATGAGTAGTTTGAAAGAAGAGTTTCACAAAAAAATCTTGGAATAATAAGAATAAAAACTGTTAACTTAAAAGTACATACTATGATTTATGTATGTTACAGGTTGTATCTAAAATGTCCCCCAAAGCCTCATACACTCAAATGAGGCTTTTCAGAGGTGGCTCGATCTAGGTTGTGTGAATGTGGGTTAAAGGTTTGTGATGACTAAATGATCCTGCTGATTGTTGAACATAGTTCTAGGTGTGGATGATGGGAAGGCCTATCCTGGGTGTGGGTGGCACCAATGAATAGGCTTGCAGCCTGATTGAAATAAAAGGGAAATTTAATGCTGCTGCTTTGTTTCCTGCCTCCTGTCTGCCCTGCTATAGACTGTTGCTCCTCTGTGATATCTGTCTACCATGCCACTCTGTCTTGGAACCAGCCAACTAGGAACTTAGTCTTCAACAAACTGAGCTTAAAGGAAGCCTTCACTTTATGGACATTGTGTCTTTCATCACCACTGTGAAGCAGTAACTAAGACTGAGCCTTAGGTTATTCTTTAGTGTGTGCTGTAGTGGAAGGATTCTTTTTCTTCTTCTCTGTTTTGTTCAAAGCAAAAATAATCTGAAGGAGGTAATTGTTTTTTCCTTTCCATTGGCCTCAGCCTTCCACTTCTCCAAGCCAAGGTCACACGAAGATGCCTTAGATAATTCAAGGCCTATAACGCTACCCAAATTCTCTTAGCATATTATTCCCATCTCTATCTTCTGCAACTTGGCCTCTAGTCTCACCAGAGTTGACACCGGAGGTTGAGTGCAAGGAGTGAGTTGGTGGCAAAAAGGTAAGTGAGGCTGAGGAGACATAGAAAAGTGGGACAGAGAAGGAACAACTGCAGGAGGTTTCTCTCATGACAGCAGAATGGAGTAGATCTGGTGCTTCCAATTTTAGGGGTGGCATCTTTTCTTCCCTCTATATCGTTTTATAAAACATATGGAAAGATTTAGAAAAGTCATTAGTATTCCATGGGAACTTCAAATTTAAAAAAACTTTATTTTTCTTTCTGTTCTTTACAGTTCTCACGTATTGAGGAAATCCAATACAGCAAATACCCACGACAATGATAAATACTAAAGAAAACTATTCATAATAAAACATTGTTGTAATATTGAGGTCACCATGTGTTGGTCATAGTCTATTTACTTTTCTTTCTGAGCCCCAGCCAGGCTCCAGTTTTCTTCTTTCCTTGCTGCTAGTGAAGACTGATCACTGTGATTCAGTGTGAGGAATGTGTGCCACTTCCAGGCCTGCCCTGTGGCAGAGTGCCCGTGCTTTCATCCCCGAGTCTCTCTTTCTCCTTTTGCACATGCTTGGAAGCAGACTCCAAGGCTGCAGGTGATGAGTGAAGCCTGCCACAGAATGAATCTCTGTCTCTCGATTTTACTTCTAGGAGATTCCTTAGGGAAAATTGGTTTGTACCCTAATTAGCTAGATATCAGTTCTGCCCTTGGATTGATCTATTGGCAGCTTGGAATAACATGTAGGTACTTATCTACCTCTAAGTAAGAAGCCATGGATGCAAGTTTAGGATCAAGTTTACTATATAGTTTACTCACCTTAAAAAAAGGTTCTGCCTTTAATAAGAAGGGAAAGTTATTGACAAAAGGAAAATAAACATTTTCTATGCCTGCTAGAATATGTTTCTGTGTGCCTTAGACTCCATACTGATGGCCTCCAGCCCATGGCACCGAACAGCTCTAACTGAAGCGAATGAATTATCCAAGCATCTTGTGGACTCATGACATGATGTTTTAGTTACTTTTCTCATTGCCAGGATGAAATATTAGACACTCAAAGTTAAAGGAAGAAAGGCTTATTTAGCTGACAGTCTGTAGACATTTCAGCCCATAATCAGTTGTCTCCAGTGGAGAGTGGCAGAGAGATAACAGCTCGTGGCTGACAGATGGTAGCAGAGCAACAAGAGAGGCTGCTGACAGTATCTTTCTGCCCCTTTTATCTCACCAAAATGAGCGGGATTAGAGTGAGTACCACTCAGAGCCTTCAGCCTAGTGCTCTTGAGCCCAGCACTGCACTGTGGATCAATCACACACTGTGGATTCAGTCGCATCTTAAAAAAAGACCGCATGAGGCTTTGGGAGGACATCTAGACACAAATCATAGCATTCCATCCCTGCTTTCTCAAAGACTCATCTACGTTCCTTTGCACAAAAGGCAATTAGTCCATCTCCGTGAGGTGTCAAAGTTTGAACAGTTTCAACATTGCTGCAAAGCTCAAGTCTCAGGTCTTCTCTGAGATTTAAGGTGAAGTGAACTGCTTGTAGAAATGAGAAGAAAGTTAAACCCTTCCAACATTCAATGGCACAAGATAAATAACTAGGCTCAGGAGGTTTCTGTTGGAAAGAAGGACTGCACTGGTTGCTGGACTCTAGACTAAGTGTGTTATGACATGGCAGAAAGTTTGTTTATATTTTGCTCATGTCCAGACACTTTGCCTGAGACTGAGAATAAAAGCAATGGACTCATTAATCTGACAGAAGAAATTTCGATGCAGTCTAAATTTTGAGGCAGTGGCATGGCAACTATTGGGGGTTTTTAGCTAGATTTATGTTGGAAATCAAGAGCAAAGAGTCAAGCAGAATGATTTAAAATATTTAAATTTGGCCAGAAAGGAAAGTTTCTAGTAAAGTTTCAGTTTCTATCTCTACAAAAATAGTGCAGAGGAGATCTTGATTGCTGAGAGGAAAAAGAAAATGGAAATGATGGTCTGAATGCATCACAAGAAGCAGCAGGACCCCACCCTTTGCAGCTTTGAAATTATGAAAGTGAAAGACTTTGCTTTTCAAAGAGAGCCCCAGAGTGCACCATATTCCAGAATGGCAGCAGACTAGATAATTTGTTCTTCAGAACTTAATTCAGAGTGTTCAGGGATCCAGGTGCTGGGCCCCTATGGTCAAGAAGGAGGGAAGACTCAGCTGGCAGCACACCTTGGCATCATCCACGTGGTATTGATTTTAGGTGTAAGAAGAATGGGAGAGTTCTGGGCTCAGCAAGGCTTCTACCCAGATTTCCCAAGGAGGCCTGGAATCCCAGGGAGAGTGCCCCTGACGGGACAGTATGCAAAGCTGTGAATATCAAGCCAGAGGTGCAATGGGGACTTCAGAAGTTTGGAGAAGCCAGGAGCTTGGATCATCTGAGGGAAGCTACAAGAAAGGAGCAGAGCCAGCCCAAGAGAGAAGCCATGGGTGTCGCAATCATCTTCAGTGTCCTTGGGGTAGAGTTATCTAAGCCCTTTGGAGTTCACAATGTGCCACAGACTTTGGGGTTTTCTGGAGGTGGAATTGTGGGATTTAATGTGTGCCCTACTGGATTTTAGTCTTGCTTTGTTCCCATGCTTTGCAACTTCTATTTGTAAGTTTTGTAATGGAAGTGTCAATTTTGTACCATTGGATGTTGGGTCAACATCATCAAAGATTCAGTGATGCTTATTGATGAATCAATGATGATGATGATGATGATGATGAATCATCTAAGATTCAAATGCTGAATCTTTTTCTTAGAGGTGGCTGAATCTAGAGGCTCAATCTGAATCTAGGCAATGCTAGGCTCAAGGGCACTAGAATTAAGCCTGTGAGTGCTGCCCGCCGTAATCTTGGTGGTCTAGATAAGATAAAAAGGGCAGAAAGATGTTAAATTTCTTTCGTGACTTTTGCTGCCATGTAGGGGCTGTGAACTATTGCACCTCCGGGAACTCTCCTCTGTCATGTGCCACTCGCCGTGGAGCCTGTCGATTGTGGACTGAAATCTCTACAAACTGTGAGCTAAATAAACCCCTCCCCCTTTAATTTTGGGTGTCAGATAGTTTGTCCCAACAATGAAAAAAGAAAAATGAGGAGGAAAGAAAGAATGAACATGGTGGTATGGCCAGGCATGGCGGCACGCACCTGCAACTCTAGCCCTCTGGGAGGCCATGGCAGGCCTGTCACAAGCCTGAGAAATTTAGCTACTTTTCAAGACTTTATCTCAAAATTTGAAAAAAAAAGGGGGGTGGGTAGGGATCTAGCCCAATGTGAGGACCCTGTTTTCAACTCTGGATATTGACATTGGGGAGAAGGGAGAGAGAGGGAAGAAAGGGATGCAGAAAGGCTAGGTTTGTGGGTATTTTTCAGTATAACCAGCCCTTGTTACTTGCTTCATTTTATTACTTATCCATTACTGGAACAGGTGTCGAATCCCTTTTATAGATAAGGACGCTCGGGCTTTAAGAAACACCACTCAGAGCCCAAACCAAAAATCCGAATCTTTGAGCTAAGATTCAGGCCTAAAAGACTCTTTAATGAATGGAGGAGCAGAAGCCCAAGGCAGTCTGGAGAATGGGATTCCTAGATCCGCAGAAAGCTTAGAGTTGAGAAGAGGGGAAAGTTGAAAAAAGGAAGAGAAGACCAGAGAGAGGGAAGCAGCACAGGGCATGGAATTTGTTAGTACTCCCCTTGGGCCCTCGCGGAGTGACCGTTCTTGCTCTTTGACTATGCTCGCTCTGCAGCCATGCCAGTGTCCCAGGGACATTCAGCCAGGACACTTTGTCTCATAAAGACTTGTTTAGCCGAAGAGCCCTGAAATGGTCACATTAAAAAGATACGCAGTCTTCTTTTATTTCTTATCATCCAAATGACAAAGACAGAATCAAACCCCATCAGTGCTGATATTTCTGTTCATGTAAGACTCTATTAAAACTATTTAGGAGACAACAGCATTTGGGAAAAACACTTTTTAGAAGTAAATTTAATGAAATTACTTCTATACAGTCTGGGAGCAGAAATATCTTTTGTGATAGATCTCCAGTTCCAACATGCTAATGTTAGATTATTGTGGGTCACAGAAGAAAAAGCATGTTGCTCACTGTACTTCGGGACTGGCATATTCTCGATAGGTTGAGATGGCAAAAGTAGGAAGGAGGGAAATTAAATTTCTGCTTAGGAGGAAGACTTCAATACACTTGCTCTTATCAAACAATTCTACTGCTAACGACACATGAAATTTCTAGTATTTGTTGCCTGAAGATATGCCACGGAATATTAGACTTGATACCAGTTGATTAGGGCCTAACGCCCCCTAGTGGTTTTCTCTTGAATAAAACACGGAGGGCTTCTTAATTTCCACAGCGACGCTACTTCTTTTATATTTTGCTCTTCTTTAAGATCACAAGTATTTTTGCATTGCTAATTTCTCATTCTTCACATCTCATCTCAGAGGCCAGGTCCTGAGGAAGGAGTTATCTGGTCTCTGTCGAGGTTAGGTCCCCATCATCCATTACTTGCTATCACGTGGCTGTTAATTTCTAGTGGCACATATCATATTAATTTTAATGTGTTCATTTTTTGTGCTGTTTATATTTCTTGTATTATTAATTTATCCTCTATTACATCATTTTTCTGACACTTATTGTCATCAGAATTCATTTATTTATTTTAAATTAGAATGTAATTCTTTTTTTTTTTTTTAGAATGTAATTCTTATTCAGGAGCCAGGCTTATTTACTATTTCATTTCAATGTGCCCCCCAGGTGAAGACCAAGCAAACACAATAGTTTATTTATTTATTTTTTGGAGACAGGGTCTCACTTTGTGGTTCAGGCTAGCCCTGAACTCACTATGTAACTCAGGCAAGCCTCAAGCTCACAGTAATCCTCCTGCCTCTGTCTCCTGGGTGCTGGGATCATAAGCATGCATCACCACATCCAGCTACCTTCAATGTTTTTACTGGTTTATTCCAAGTTTACACTGAGTCCCAGCTATTTGGACTGGTGAGGCAGGAGTATTGATTAGAAGCTCAAACTCAGTCTGGACAAATGATTTGGTGAGATCTGGTCTCAAAAAATAGATAAATGAAGCAAAATTTAAGAAATCAGAAAGGACAGTTAAATGGGAAGGCCTTGGGTTCACACCTGTTCTAAAATATAATGCGGTCTTTGAATTGACTGATTATTTTTGTTTACCTGACCATGAACTCCAAACCCAGTGTAGAGCCTGGCACGTTATAAAGACTTGATGACTACAATCTTTCATTCCTCCCCCCAAAATCACTACTCATTAAAACAGTGAATAAATAAATGTGCAGATAGCACATTTGGTGAATTTGCAAGAGGTACAAGAAAACTGAAAATGGGTTATATCATCAACATAATTTTCACAATATAGAAGAAAGTAGATTTCACATATCACATACTATGAATTTAGCGGGAAGCCCAGGAAAAATGTCAAGATGTAACTTGTAGTATCTTATAGAAACAAATGTTGGGTGACTTCTCAAGAAAAAAAAGACAAAAAAATAAATAATTTGCCTTTATTTCATTTGTAAGTAGATAGACGTTCTCAGATAAGATTTTAATCTTTGATCATGAAGATAGGGATAAAATATTTATAATTCCTTTAGTTGTCATGCTCGCATTAGTAAGGAAGCATGCAGCTGTGTTAGTTTTCCGTATTGTATTGTTACTTATAACGAGAGACATGTTACTTTGTGTCTTGGTTTTCAGTCTTGTAGTGAGGTAGCTCATCATTCTAGAAGTGTATGGACAAAAGCCCATTATGTCATGGCCAGAATGAGAAGGAAGGAGGGAGAGAAAGAAGATGGGGCTCTTTGAAGAGGTGAAGTCACCTTTGAGGGTGTGCTCCTGATGGTGTAAGACCCCCAACTCGGCCTCATGTTTTGCAGTTTCGACTAACACACAATAGGATCATAGGGTGGGTAGCAATATATTATTAATACATGGCCCTTTGGGAACATTTAATATTTAAATTATAACAGTCACTAAAACAAGTTTTCCTCATTTTTCATAAACTTGGTTGTGGAATTATAAAACATTATAAAAGTGTACAAGAAGTGGCCATGTATCTCAGCCTGCCGCCTCCTTTTTTTCTGTGACGAATCTGCATTGAGATGCCAGCAACTGGTTCTTGATTAATTTATTTACTAGACTTTGGGTTAGAATTCCAGTCTAAATAATTCACTTCAGATGTTAAATGTTCCCTCAAGTGATGTCTGGTGGGATTACCCTGATGCCGAGGAGACTTTACTACCTAGCTGGGTGGGGGAGGAAGGGTTTTTGCTGAGCTGACCTGGAGGCGGGGAAGAAGTTATTGTGAGTAGGACTCCCAGGAGTGGCCTAGCAACAGGAAGGGAAGGAGGAAGGAAGGACTGGTGGAGACCAGCCTGGGAAAGTGAATTCAGGACGAGTGTAGGCTTTTTGGGATATGAGACTTACTCTTAAGCATTTCTTTTCTGTGGTGCTATCCCTAAATTTATCTTTAAACCACAGGGAGTTTGTTTGTTTTCACTTTCCTGAAGACTGAAAAGGGAGCCTTGGTTTCTGCTTTGGAGAGGAAGGATGGAATGAGCTGCGAAGTCAGGAGACGGTCAGGAGAGGGCGCAGCGCGCGGTTGAGAAACCCAGGCAGCGGTCAGCACAAGCAGGGCCAGTCAGCTGAGCAGCTTTGCTGAACATTTAAACTCCCTTTACATCGTGTGGAAATTCCGGGGAAGGACTGGACTTTCTTTTTTCTTTTTTTATGACTGGGTTCTCAATAATAGCAAAAACTGAGACCTTTACTTATGAATAGAGTGGTAAACTTTAAAATTTGAAGATTGTTGGGACATCTAAGATGCATTCTTGTCCAAGTTTAGTGTAGTAAATACATACTGCAAGGTGAGTATCTTTTATCCAAAAAGGTTGGGACTAGAGGTGTTTAAGACTTTGAAATACTCACATTTATATAATGAGATATTTTGGATATTATTATTAGATATTATTTATATAATGAGATAGCACCTAAGACTAAACTTAAAATCCATTTATGTTTTATATACATCTTAAACACATGGCCTGAAGGCAGTTTAAAAATTATTTTTAGTAATTTTTTGCATGAAAGAATACATAGAATTTCATAGTTGTGATCATCAGGTCTCAAAAGGTTTTGAATTGGGGAGCATTTGTAATTTAAAATTTTTTAAATTAGGGATGCTTAATTTGTATAAGAAGGGAAAACATAAGAAAACAGTAGTCTTTTTCTACTTCAATGTACATTTTTATTCACACTTGAAAAGAATATTACTGCTAACTTATTGTTAACATATTCCAAATCAAAATGTTCAGAGAGACATAAAAATGTATTTAAATTCTATTAAATAACACTTTCTGGTCACATTAGAATGAGTATACTATACAAGTATTATATGCAAAAAACATGTAAAAAGTAACTGTGAAAACAAGACTTGTTACCTGTTTGTATAAGAAAAAAAGACATTCATTTTACCCCCCAAAGCTACCAACATCATATAAGACAGTTCCTGAAAAGATTTGATTTATTTTTTCATTTCACTCATCTCATAACTCATAAATCTATAGAAAGTCAACATACAGTGAAGTCACTATGTAGTGTTATGTGACAGTAGAAACACATATTAGTACAAAATATCATTCATGATTTTTACATTGAGTTTTAGTGTCAAGTTTGGGATATCTTGGTTGGAAAGCAATCTAAGAATCATTGAAAATTGAAAGTTTTTTTTTAAAAGGTGGTGGTTGCTGGTAAAAATATTAAAAGTTTAAAAATGGGTAGCGATAGGCCAAAATCTAGTCTTTCGGTCCTCTTACTAGTAGATCTTTAAGCTATAAGGAAATGCTGTGTGTACTTCCAGGATTTTCCAGAAGATGGCAGAATAGGTATTACAAACAGCAGAAAAAAGTGAACAAAAAGCAGTTTAGAGTCTCACCATAGAAGTATTGCTATTCTGCATTCAATAACAATAATAACCAGTTTGTCAGAAATAACAAAGAAACAATCGTTTTAATTTCCGATTATACCACAGTTACATGAGGACTCACTTTGAACATTGTTTTTATATTTTTAGTAACTTCCCTTTAGTTTTGTCTGTTCTGCGTTCTATTTAAACACTAATCAATCAAACTAGGTCCTACAGCATTACTCTCACATCACTATCAACAGTACAAGAAAACATCTTTTGGCATTGCTGAAAGAGCCACTGATCTTAGTTGTTTTCCATTGGTAGGAGTTACAGATTGGCTCTCTTGAACACGAATTCAGAGATCCTTTCAGTTTGATTTGCCTTGATGTTGGTGACTAGAGAGCTGTGTCCTGACAGGTCACCTTTATGTCCTTTTGCTTGTTTACAGGAAATCACAACAAAAAACATGATGCAAATCTGCCCAAACAAACAAGTTGGCCTAGTACCTGCGGGGACTTTAAAATTATAGAGTGGGAATTGTTGATTGCAGAGGCCAAACTCAATCAAGGAAAGCAATGTTCCAACCCCTTCTAAGCTACTAGGATTTCTCCAATAAACTTCTCAAGGAAAAGCTGCCTGTTTGATTTATTTTAATCACTCTCCCAGGTTCTTGAGCAAACAGATGCTCACTAAGTGTTTGTTTAATGTCTAGGGAGACAGCAGGGTGACAGTGCACGTGATTCCTGCCTTCCCATCTTGCCAGGGCTCAGAATTTAGAAGAAAAATTCTAGGATCTCCTGGGAGGGTTCTGCTTGTGCAAAGCACAATTGCACATTTGCCTGGTCCTTGAGGCTTGATAAAGCACTTCTCTACTGGACTACAAAGCTCCCTGTTAGTTTGCTTTATATCCAGCACCTACACGGTGACTGCCACACAGTAGGCTTTTGGCAGAGATGTATTGAAAAAAAGAGGCAGCAGCCATAATTTCCCTGCAGTGGATTCTGACATGTGTGATTTTAAAGAGTTCATGGAATCTTGTTTCATAAGGATACTAGTTTAGCACGTGCTAATATCATTGCTACCTGCAAGGGAACTTCCAGATCTAATATCCTCAAGATATGGCCAATTTTAAACACCAAAGGGAAAATCAGGGTTTATTCATCAATGAGGAGGAAATGTAAGCAGCTGCTATCAACAGAGCAACTTCCTTTTACCTAGGCCTGACAGACCAAGAATGGAACAAGAAGTAAATTTGTTTGGTGGATGTAGGGAAGATCTTGTGATCTTGGTGAAAGCCCAACAGACTCATGCTTTCTGTAAACATTTCTCTTGTCTGTGAAATACCCCAGGACTTAGAGAGCCTTGCAACTGAAGAGACAGGGCCTTCTTCCAGAAGAGATTATTTGGTATCCTCCAGGTAGATGGTGAAAGGAAGCTAGAGAATTTATATCAGCCCATAATATTTTTCTTCCTTTCTTTTTCTGGTGCTATGGATAAAACCCAGTTTTTTTCCTCTGTGTTCTTTTAGTAGGAGATAGTGTTCCTTACTGTCAGCGCTTTTCCCTGTTGTATACAACCTGTGTCTTTCTTATTTTCTTCTTGGAAACTATTACTCTATGATACACTAGAATTGTACATCAACTAAGAGTAAGTAGAAGTTAAATGATAGGTGGAGGAACTTGTGAATAAAATAGAAAAAAAGAGTTTAAGAGGATGATTTTCGAAAATCTATTAGGATAGTCAGTGAGCTTTTAAATTATTTTGTGTCTCAGTTCTGTTGTGGATAGATGAGGTCATCAAGTAACAGAGTTATGGTCACATTAAGGAAATCTAGAAACATTTATAAGAAAACACTACAGGAAAAACCTTTTGGGGGGATTTTATTCACAATGGCAGAAATCTCTTAGTGCTTTTAGATTGCAGTGCTCAGTGGGATTTCTCACCCACAGGTTACTCCCAAAGGGTACAAAATACCTTTGTTATTCAGTGTCAGACATTTTGCTTTAGGAACTCATGTGGGTATTAATTCTCTTCACTTTGGATTTCTCCCTAAGGATGTAAAAGTGTTCTGAAGTGCTAACACCCACGTTTCCTTAGAATTTTATGGAATAAAAAGTGGAACTTCTCTGTTTTTAAAAAGAAAATGAGACATTTTTATTACAATTATCACTGATGCTAATAATACTCTGGCCTTCTAGCAGCATCTGTCACATGGCATCTTAGATTTCCAGGGAAATTTTAATGAAAACTTTCTATTTTCTTAAAGGTTATAATTATTATGTAGCAACATATTTATAGATATGGAGATGTGGGACTCTGGTAGAATGAAATCAGAGGTTGATGGCCATGGGCCCTGAAATGCATGAAATGCATGAGAACAAAATGAAACAGGACCAGGAATCTGTCTTCTCCATTCTCCCCAGAAACGACTACCCAAACCTCTTTTTTTTTTTTTTTTTTTTTTGCTTTTTGGAGACAAGGTCTCGCTTTGTAGTTCAGGCTGGCCCTGAGCTCACTATGGTGCCCAGGCAAGCCGCCACGAACTCAGCAATCCTCCTGTCTCTGCCTCCCGAGTGCTGGGATTACAGGCGTGAGACACCATGCCCGGCATTGTGGTATGTGGTGTTGATGGTTGGTGGGCGTGTTTCCACGCCCAGCATTATATGTGGTTACTGGGGATCGAACTCAGGACCTTGCACTTGCAAGGCAGGCGCCGGAACCACTGAGCTAATCTTCCAGCCCCCCAAACCTCTTTTTTGACAAAATTAATGGGGCCAGTGAGACTCAAGTTCAGAGACTTCTAAAGGGACTTCGCAGAAAGCTAAGGCATTTGAATTTCTGGGTGGACTTTAGCTCATTTAGGTTCTCTTCATCAATGACTTTTCTTTGTGATATTGTTTAACTGATTTTTAAAAGTCAATCACACTAAACAATAAGTTTAAAAATAATAAATGGAATGAATGAACTTTACTTGTCCAATAGACACAAGTTAAGCATGTCATAAGAATTGCTCAAGATATTATTTTTAAAAGATATTTAACTTGTTAACTCCATACATTATACTTTGTCTTAAAATATCATACCCAGAAAATACTCTTTAAATTTATAAACATGACAAAAGTGAAAAGCTATGGAACTTAAATTACTATGTATGTATATTGGCTTGGAAAATTAATTAAATAATAGTGATTTATAATAATAAAGCCCCTGGACAATGCAAGGAAAAAGGTACACAATATGTACCAGTTTTGGTGAGGAAGTCAGACAGCCTATTTACATACATTTTTGTATATTTGTGTCATCATCATCTGAATTTAGTACTAATAATTACAATTATGGTTTTATATTAAAAGATGATCATAATAAAACTGCATTCAGTGGCTGTTATTTTAACAGTTCTCTAGGGTAGAGAAAATAAGCCAGAAAGGGTTTGGACATGGTGACCTATGACTATAATTCCAGTACTCTGGGAGACTGAGGCAGGAAAACAGCAAGTTTGAGCCCGGCCTGGGCAATTTAACAAGACCTTGTTTCAAAGCAAAAGTGTGTTGGGGAGTAGAGAAGTGGTTCACTGAGAAGGCCTTGAGTTCTATACCCAACACTTAAAAAAAAAAAAAGCTGAACATAGGGGCACATGCCTTTAATTTCGACTACTTGAGTTTGAGACAGAAGGATAGATAGTTGGGTGCCAGCCATGGCAAATTAGTGAGATATTATCTCAGAATAAAATGTGCCAAGGCTGGGAATATAGCTCTGTCTGTGATAGAGCAATCCTGAGTTCAATCACCAGTACTTTCAGAAAATAAACAAACAAACAAAAGCAAGCGAACTGAAGAATACCGCAGGAGGAGAGGAAAGGAGCACCAGAAACATGTCCAAACCAGCCTTTAGGGCAGCGGTTGCTCACCAGATAAAACTTCAATGACCTGTCAATGGTGGGGATGGACTAGCCCTTTTGTGAGAGCACAGCCTTGATTCTTTCTTGATGAATTAATGTCTCAGAATGGGTCCTACATTTCAGCATGTGTTTCTGATGGGACACAGCACATTTGAACCATAGCAGCCACATTGTGGAAAAATGCCTGCCTTTAAGTATAACCATCACACTCTGTGAACCACGATACCCACAGATGAACCAGCTATGGCCACTGGGGATGGCTCTGTGTCCGAGAGGATCAGGAGTCAATTTCTCTGTGCATGCCACACTGTACTATGTGTGGGTCTCTGCCTGAGTCCCACGTAAACCTATCCCTGCCTACTCTCCAGCCTTCCTTCTGTCTGCCCTCTCCTTCACCCCTTTCTCTCTGTGCCACTTCTCTTCTGTGATTCTCAGCAATCATAGGATTCACTTAGTGAATGCAACCCCAGGACAAGATACTAGGACAGTCATTCCATGTCTCAGTCTTTACCCAGCAAAAGTGACTAGACAAACAAGCTTGGTCATAAAACCTTTAGAAAGTTAATTTCTAAACCTCTACTTCTATGATGACAGAAACTTTAAAAGCAATATTCACAGGAGGCAAGAAGGCCAGGGATTTAAAATAGGTCTCACACCATTCGGCAAGAATGTTAAAGCTGCACTTGTGGCCTCGGTATTTTTATTATTCAGATTGTTGTATTTTACCTTGTTTTGTTATTGTGTTTAAAAAAATATCTTGGTTTTTTGCTGTACCCTGTTGTAGTTTTCTTGATTTTTCTTTCTAAAATTTGCAATTGTTTTGTTCTACTCACCCCCCCCCCACACACAAGGTCAATTAGTTGAAGTTTTTTTTAGCAAACAACAACAACAAAATGAAAGAACAGTAATAACAACAAAAACATCAGAAGGGGAAGACATTGATTCCATTAAAGAAAGAACTTAGAAAAAATTAAAGTTTGAGGTGGTTAAAAATGACTTTAAGCCATTGTTTGCAAAATTATTTCCCCAGAAAAAATTATTTTAGAAGGCCCTGATATGCAGCAGTTAAAAGTAAGCTAATCTCATATTGGTTGGCAAAAGTCATTGGGATGCATGTGTACAACACATGGAATTATATTTAAACCAAGAGAAAAGAAAGCAGGTGTTAGCTAGGACAAAGCACTTCTGTATTTTGGAAAGCAAAGAACAACGATCTGAGGGTTGAGATTTCTTATTTTCCCTGAGAAGACAGAAGCAAAGACAAAAAGAAAAGCAAAGAGAGATGGCTAGAGGGAGGTGATTTTCTGATACACTCACAGAGAGAAAAGGAGAAAGGGGCGAAACCAGTAGTAGGAGACCTGAGTCTGGGTGCCCCAGGCAAGACCAATCCAGGCCCACCCCCCAAAAAAAGTTTCAGTCAACAGCCAAGGTTTGCTTCACTGGGAATGCAAAACAGCTAACTGGCACCAAACACAGAGAAAAGAGGGCTGGACTGAGAACTTGCCTGGCAGTGTGCTGGGACGTGGAGCAAAGCCGTGAAACAGCCAGCCTCAGCCTTGCCGCCTGTGATCCAGACAGAGGAAGTCACCAAGCTCCCCCTCCATGCTGATGCTCTGGCTCGTAGATACTTAGCAAAACAGTGCGTTTTATTGGACCTTTTCTTATTTTTACCATTTACCGCCTAAATCATGTACTATTTAAGATGTAAAGAAATAGATCATATGGTACCTTCTAATCATGTGATTGTTTATAAAAGGAGTACTCAGCTGTGGAAGGTGATATGTAGATGTGTGCTTATAATATGAGTAAGTCACTAATCTTGTTTAAATCACCAGTCACAGATGCCAGATTTAGAGGCACAAGGTATTAGGAAAATGGAGCCAACGCATTTCCAAGACGGAGATCACTTCATGAGATAAGTGAATAAGCAGTGCCCTGAATATTCTTATCTCCCTTTGTCTCTCCTCTGTCTCTCTTTCTTGCATGCAGAAAGCTTAGAAAGCATATACAATAACATCTTATTACAAAAGTTCTTAGGGCTTCCCTCCCTTGTATTTTTTCTTAGAAAAAGTAAATATCCATTCTACTCTAGCCAATAACATTCTCGAGGAAAAAGAGATGAAGGGAAAAACAAGCTCAACTTTAACTGACAGAAAATATCAGAAAAAAAGGATCATATACTTGGATTGTATCTCTATCCAACTGGCCCCAACTTCCTATGTACTATGTGCAGTAGGTGTTTGCTGAGATGAATAACAAGGAAGCAAGGGCACTACTAATACATTCAGAAGAGAATCTCCTGATGAAACAAGACTGACCAGAGAAAGGTTAGTTGGTAACTCTGGTGGGACACTGAGCACCAAGAGCATTAGACTGGCTCATCAGTTTTACATACAAATTCAGAGAAGGAAAGTTGAAGTATAGGAAACAGATCATATCACAGATTTATTTTTCTTTCTAATTATAAAGACAAGGTAGGAAAACAAGATGAAGTACAAATTCTCTTTTCACAAACTCAGTAACTAATGCCTTACAATGTTGAAGAATGTATGTAAATTTTCTATATTGTGTTATAACTAAAAGAAATGAAAGCGCTTTTCCTATGATAAACATGGATGAAAGCACTATCCCAACAAATTAATTTGAGCTATGTGGCAGAAATTGCTAAGCATTCTTTTATATACATTTACGCTTCTTACTAAGAAAAGAAGCCTATAATATTTAGGTAGGCACAAAGTCATTAAGAATAAAGGTTACAACTTCTAGCTTTCTTTGCAGCAAAGTTTTGGCTCCACAGTTTCGACCAATGATAGGTAAGCAGAAGTACTGTGGACTACTTTTGATATATGTCCATAAAGGAAAGAAGGATTCTTCTTCATTTTCTCCTTTTTCTTCCTTTTCAGCTAGAATATGAAAACAGTTGTTGGAATTTAGCAACAATTTTGAGTCATGTTCTGATCTTAAGTACAGTAACCATCAAGGATGAAGCAACAAGAAGAGCTGTGGGTCCTATCTTTAGGAAATGAATATTTAGTTCTTTGCTCTTTGCAGACTTTTAGAATATGTAGAGGAATAGACCTTTATCATATTTAAGCCACTGTATTTTTTCTCACTTGTAGGTAGAACTAATCCTAACATATACTGACAAGGTTGTCTGCCAGAGGAACTTCTTTAAGAAGAACTATGTAGATTACTGTTTTTTAAAAAAACTATTTCTTAATACCTTTGTAAATGCAAAAGGAATGGAAAATGATTTAATGTTTTTAGTAAAAAAAAAAAAAAAAGAAGAAGAAAGAAAGAAAGATACAAACTCTGAAGTTAAGAATTGATGCTGGCAAAGCCAAACTAGGTAGTTTCAGTTTTGGCCTCCTCTTTCCTACCTACATCTCCACTCTTTAATTTCCATTTTCCCTCCATATCTTCCTCCCTTCTTTTCTGCATTCTGTTATTTTACTTTCTTTACTTAATTAACCTCTCAATTTCAGTCAAAATATATTTTGGATTCTATCACTATTTCAGTTTTAAATATTGAGTGTGTAACATGATATTTTGTCCTTTAGACATAAGTTAAAAGAAGATGATCAATCTTTTGTCTCCCACCAGGGATTTTTAGAAATGCCAATATTTAGGATTATACCTGGGTGTGATTATGCACACCTCTGATCCAAGTACTGCTGAGGATTAAGACAGGAGCATTGTGTCCAAGCCCCACTTGGGTGACACTGGGACTTAAAAGGACCCTGTCTCAAAATCGTAAAAAATGAAATAAGGACAATTTGGAGATGTATCTCAGTGTGAGGACCTTCTGGAGAATCTCCGGTACCACACATAAAAAAAGTTTTATTCATTTGCTAGAAGTAGTATTTTTTTCTTAGCTCTGAAATAAAGAAGCTAAGCTTTTCCAAGCAGAAAGAGAAATGTTATCCAGGAAATTAGAGTTTTTTAAAAAAATAATGATGCACTTTCTTTTGAGAATTCTTTGTACATAAGTGCACTCTAATATTTACCATACCTCTTCTTTATTTCTGAATTGTACTCTAAAGTTATATACTTGAGAAATGATTGCCTCTATTTGTTCTACTGTGGGGTAAAACATCCTCAAATTATAGGCTTATTGGTCACATGTATTTAATTACACCTTTTAAACATCTCAAAATAATTTCTATACATAAAAAGAGCCATGCTTAAGTTGAAAGGAAGTATTTTTTAAAAACTCAGATATTTAAAGTTTTTGAGTTTTAAAGGAAAAATTATTTGTACTTTTTCCTACTTAATTCAGCTATCCCTTAAGAAAAAGCAGAGACCATATTAGGCCAAAATGTTAAGTTAGAATCTTTGAATTATGATAATATTTCTGTGGGTTAACTATTAAAATAACTCATAAATTTAAAGTGAATATTTTCTTTAAAAACTAATCAGCCAGAATGTCTATACAAGGCTTCCATAGTTTGGAGGAACCACAGCTTTTAAATTAAGAATAAAACAAAGGTCTGTTCATCCTTGGCAAGATTCCCTTTTAATTTGCAAAGATTGGAAATAGCAATTTTGGTTTTTATTTGCTTTTCAATTTAAGAGACTCATAATGGTTTTCCTCAGCTTTGCCTTTTGTACATTTTAGTTGGTTTTAACAAAGACAAACTCCACTCAATCAAGGGCGTCCCATCCATTAAGTGAGACAGATAGAAGCCTTGCTATATTTTGTTAGATTCAGCCTCTTGAAGCTGGCTGTCTCTCTTATTGACAACTGTAGGAATAGCAGCCCTTATATTTTCTAGAAGAAAGAATATATTTTTCTAGAACAAGATGTCAAGTTGCTTTCAAAACAAATGAACCTATCTTTTCATATTCTGAGAAGGAAAGTGAAGATTCTTGGGGACATACTCATTTGGCAATTTTTCTAAGAGATATTTGAGAATCCTCTTATATGGACCCTTCCAAACCCAAGACATTTTCTCTATACTGGGAATTCTCTAACCCTCTTTTTAACTTTTATTAGCCTTGAAACATGTCTGGAGGCTCCAATAAATAAGAAGCAAACTGGAAGAAGCATCACAGCTTTCAATGTGTCACAATTTTAGCAGAAGAGTCTTAAAAGATAAAAGATGTTATTTCATTAAGATAGAAAATAGAGCCTGGAAAAGTTGGCCAAAGTTCAAAAGATTCAAGGCCAAAAGGTGGCTCATAGAGGGAAAAATACTGGTTTTACATTTTCCCCTCCACATTCTATGTGTATTAGGCACCAAAGGGCCTCGAGTTGTAACTCTTCTCCTTTACCTCACTTAGGCTCGCTTCTGCTTTAAGTTGGCCACTTTTTGGAACACACTCTTGAGCCTCAAGATCGTTCTGGTGAATGATACAGACACTTGATTCTACAACGATCGGGCACAGAACTCTTCATGGGGAAGCCAAGATTTGTCAGAACCCACATACTGATGAAGACCCTACTGGTTACGCACAGTGCAGAGTGGATTCCAGAAAAGAGGAGGCAGAAGTAAGAACTGGAAATCTTCCCTTCTGTGTAGCGCACTTCTGCGAGAGCGAGGTGCTGGAATTTTCCTTACTCATAGGTAAACGCCACATGTTATCGCAGAACCCTGCACTTGTCCTTGTTTGCTTTCACAGGCGAGCAGAGCTTCCACACTGCAGCAGCTACACACACAAGGCGAGCAGAGCTTCCACACTGCAGCAGCTACACACACAAGAAGCAGCAAGGAGAGAGGAGGCAGGAGATTGACCTCTCAATTCTGAAAAGTGGCACACTATCTTATTGTACTTTAGAAAAATCATTGTATATTGCCAGGGTTGAATAAAAAAACTATTATAGTTTTATTCGTTCAGTGAAGAAAGATTAAAAATAAAAAAGGACACGTGCTATATCAAGTAGTGGCCTACAGTGAATAATCACTAAAATAATCAGTATGCCCAAAGACTCTTATTTTGTGTAATGTTAGCTATATTCTTATTTTTTGTATGTATGCAATGAAATGACAGCTCTAAATATTTAAACATTAATTTTATTCTTCTGTCTTACTAATTTTCTACAACTTTAAATTTATCGACTTAAAATAATTGTATTAGTTTTAGAATTAAAAGTATTTAAAGGAAAAATGCAATTTTTCATTGTCTTTATTTCACATGCTTTAAACACAAGCAATTTTTCTACCAGGTTTCAGGACACAGAAGAGTTTGTTTTTCATTTTAGCTTTTCATGGCCCTTGAGTCCCAGGAGCTCCAGCCTAGCCCCAACTTAGGGCTGAGACAGCACTGACAGTTACTGCCTTTTCCAGTTGTGGAGTGGGCATTTCACACTTAGGTATTTTTTAACATTTGTCATCAAATCCTCACTAGACCTTTGGGAGGTAGAGATAGTAGTTTTTTATAGCGGAGGAAGACTGCCAAGGTATCAAACATGGCCCAACACTGCAGTAGTACACTGAGCCCCAAACTTCAATTTTTGCCCTCGCCTCTTTTTTTTTCCCTTTGGCCAATGCTCTTGGCCTTCCATAAAAACCCAGGGCTCTGGACCAGGCCACCAAAAGGCCAGAGCCTCACTCCCTCAACAGCATGGCAGCTTGGATTTCCACATTCTCAGCCTGCTAGTGCCTCTTTACTGTCATGTGGTTTTACCCCTAAGAACGATGGGAGTGACTGGGTATCACTTGCCAGAGGGGCACAGTCTGGAGGCCAGTGAGCAACCAGTCCTTAGAATGTCCAATGCGGTTGTTATGGACTTGAAAGTATCAGGGAAAACTTTGTGGTCCTGGGTTTTGATTTCTCAGAGTCCCATGAAATGCACAGGCTCCAGAAAAGAAGAAGAAAAAAGAAATCTACACATATACAAACATTTGCAGCAACTTCAGGCCATTTATAGACTTCTTAGGCATAGACAAAGTTAAAAATCTGTACTAAATAGTGCACACTTCCACATCTGTGACCTATAGAAGATTCACTCTGGTTGGCATACAAAGTGAGCAAAACTCACCTTTACATAGGAAATAACAATTGAGGGATGTGGGAAAAGGAGATGTGATAAAAATACATATACATTATACTAAAAGATAAAACCAATGGTGAAACAGCACATTGGTTGTCTAGAGAATGTGGGAATTCAATTGAAAAGAAGACATGATGAAGTTTTTTAAAATGATGGAAATATTTTGATTGAGATATTGGTTATATAAGTGTCTACATATTTCCAAATTAATCAGATTCCATCTTTAACATCTGTGCACTTCACCCTATGTAAATTTTATGTCAATTTAAAAAACAATTGTAATTTGTTCTCAAGACAGTCCTTTTCTCCAGAATATCATTTCCTTGGTTATTGGGAAGGGGTGGAAGAAAGAAAAGTTGGTCTAGCTCAAATGCAAATGTTTTCATTAGAAGTGTTTATACAGAACTCAACAATATTTTAATGCACCTTTTGAAGATCCATGGAGCAGTCTCTGATTGCAGATAAATGGCTGTGATTTTTGTACCACGGCCCATGAGCTGTATCTTCTGGTCTAACCTCAAGTTAAAAAGAAGGATAGAGTAGAAGATTCTCCTAATCCCTTCAGAGGAGAAAAGAGTCCCACTAATAATTTTACTCATTCACACACACTTTTAAAAATTGAAATAAAGGAAGAACATGCACAGCTCTGGAAATTTAGGCTGCTAAAATGTTGTTTTGGGTGTTGAGAAGGTAGGAATGAAGGACTCCATGTCTTTGTTCTGTGGTGTTGACACAGTTCCCCATAGTCTGTATGAAAGCTGCACCCAATATTTGTACCATGTATCATCTGTGAGGAGGTCTAACTCTGGGTCCGGCGACAATGGGCAAGGTCTGCCAAGGCAGATCCACGGGCCTAGCATGAGTTCTGCAGTCAGCAGCACTGACTTCACACCTCAAGCAACACTCACCGATATATCTTTTAGAAATAACTAGGTTTCCACAGACTTTTGCTTTTCATTTTGCATGCCTCACATTAAATAGTATTTAAAAAATTAAAAACCATTTTTTTACAATTTATAAGTTTTTATATAAGAAGAAAATGACTAAAAAAATACCCACCCAAGCACCTAGAATGCATCTAGCAAACAATGCTAATAACACATGGGCTGTGAGCTAAGGACTCGGCCATCCATGGGAAAGCAGGGAGGCAGAGTCCACTCTCTGGAAGGAAGGCGACACGCGTCGGGTCCTCCAAGTGCTGGCTGTCTGCGGTGCTCTGTTCCTTAAGTCAAGTTCAGCAGCCTAATTTCTGAGTTGATATCATTACTTATTTCGACCTATAAAAGAAAACAGGACCAGCTTTAGAAAACTTCAGAACTGAGAAATGAAAATCCTTTCCATTCAGATAGGCCTTTGGAAGCTCCTGGGTATGCCTGGCCCTGTCTGACTGGAGCTGAGACAAAGCCAGAAACCTGAACTTTCTTGTGTTTGGGTTAGAGTGTAGAAATAAGGCTTCCACGAGTAGGATTCATTTCCTGGGAGGGAAGGGCCACTCCCACAGCAATTGTGGTGTAACCCAGGTGCCTTGGAGGTGAAGACGACAGGTAATATTGTGTCCCAGACTATGAGCTATATCCCTAGCCTAACCTTACTCCAGCATCCTCTTGGCTGACACTTTTTAGTAATCTGTCCTTTAAGCCACTTAACCGCTTGCTTACCAAAGTCCCTTGCATACTCGAACATTCCTTCCTACCATGGTTAATTTTGTGTGTCAGTTTGGCTAGGTCACAGTGAGACATTTGTTTAAAAGTCTCTGTGAAAGGATCCTCTAAATAAAATTAACATTTAAATTAGTAGATGTTGAGTAAAGCAAGATTTTTCTCCATAATGCATCTCATTCAACCCGTCAAAGGCATTAAGAGACAAAGATTGAGGTTTCTTGCCAGAGGAGAAATTCTCCCTCCAGACTACTTTTGGGCGAGATGACTCTGATCTTTTTCCTGGATCTCCAGTTTGCTAGCTTGACATGCACATTTTGGACTTGTCACCTTGGTAATTGCAAGGGCTGATTCCTTCCCTACCTGTTTCCCTCCCTCCTTTCTCTGTCTTTCTGTCTCTCTCTCTCTCTCTTTCTCTCCCTACACACACACACATGCACCCACATGCACACACACATACATACATCCACACACATAAGTATGTGCATGCTCACAACTTTTTCTTTCGAAAACCCTAATACTCATTTTGTATTTAACAATTCTTTTCTCCACATTTTTGGGGAAGACAGTGCATAGTCCTTTTTTATACTAAGCATTCAGCTTTTGGAATATGAAGGCATTAAGTAATGTATCCTTGTGCAAAATGAACCTCACATAGTACCTGCTACTCAGGTGCCACTTCACTGAATAAATATTTGTTGAATACTTTAGCTTGGCTCACTTCACATGAAGTCTTACCTGATCCAAATCCCACTCACTTTTGAAGATTTACTTTTCTCCTTTCTGAAGACTGTCATGTCTCAGCCATACTGTTTTCTCACCCTACTACAAACAACCTTCAGTGTGATATCCTTGTGTATAGCTACTGGAATCTAGCTTTCAACTACCTGTACTGTGTTTCAGTCAGCCAAATTATTTTTCTCATTCTAACTAAATTATATGCATCACATCAGAAAAGACTGTTTTTACACCTTCTAGAAACTTCTCTTCCATTCAATTTACAGAGTTTGTGGTCTGGAATGAACTTTTTTTCCCCCCCAGGGTTTTTTTTTAATTGAATTCTTTATTGGTACAATTTATATACATCTCAAAATCACATATAACATTGGGAAATTTGTACCAGTATATGCCACAAGTTAATTCTCCCCCCCAGGGTTTTTAAAATTTATTAATTAATTTATTTATTTTTAGACAGGGTCTTACTTTGTAGTTCAGGCTGGCCCTGAATTCATCATGTAGCCCAGACAAAACTCGAACTCAGAACAATCCTTCTGCCTCTGCCTCCCGAGTGCTGGGATTACAGGCCTGGCCCAGAATGGACTTTTTTGTCATAATTTGAAATAGTTGTAAAATCCTAACTTCCAAGTTTCATTTTCTGTGGCCATTCTTTGGACTGTACATTGTGTCCCCCCTACCCCTTTCAAGCCAGAGCTCTCCAGCTCTCTCCCGTCTCCCTATTCCACTTCCTCGGCTCTTCTCTCAGTGTTCTGAATGAGAAGCCCATATGTAACATTTTTTACCCTTTTGTACTTCAACAGAGATTTAAAGGGAAATACTAAGTGGTATGATTATAATTTATACAACCTCTAAGTTAGAAGGGAGCTTCAATATCCTGAAGTTGATTTATTTAGCCATCACATGGGGGATTCTTAATCAGAAAATTCATCTGTGTCTGGATGGAGATGGTTTTTGTTGCTCGTTTCACAGAGAGCAGTACCCCTGGCATCTGTCAGACAGAGGCCAAAGGCACTGCTAAACACTCCAACAGTGCGGCCAACTGGCTGCAAGGGATTATCTGGCCCAAAGTCCACACTGTGAGCTGGAACAAACCTGATCAGTTGAGAAGAATTAAATAGCTAATTAATTTGTTCATGTTATTTAATCTCTAGTTCATATTCACATTTCCCCAGCTGTGTGGACACTTGTCATTTTAGAGGCTTATTGTCAGAATGCAATAAAGTTTACAGTCTACTTGCTTACAATGAGGTGTGATCTAGATATGTAAAATTTAAATTTAAAAATTTACTATTGTGAAAAAAAAGACATTGCCGTTAATCACCCTCAAAATCCTTCCTGTTACTTCAGACACTTACTTCAACATTCTAAAGTTTCTGCAATTCTGGAATCCTTTTCATGTCATTAGTTGCACTGTAGTAGCTGCTGCAACATCCTAAACTGATTCGAAACACTTACTTTCACAGTCATTTTGATTTTAGGGGAGAACTAGGCGTCACATCATGCGAGGTCTGATGCTTAAGGTGGGTGAGGATTTATTGTCATATTTTTCTATGGCCAAAATTGCTACAAATGTTTTGAATCCATTCAGCACATTAAAGCAGCTGCAGAAAGACATCACAGGCAACAACTTCCAGAACTGCTTCAGAAAGCGACACAAGCAGTGAGATAAGTATGTTCAAAGTGAGAGAAAGCACTCTGAAGTGTATTAAAGCTTATGTATCTTTTACTGTGATACATTTATTTTATTTAAGCATTTGCAGCATATTTTGATTACCTCACTTCCTTCTCTCTGTGGGTCAAACTGAGGACGTCACAGAGTCTAGAGAAGCACTCATCGCTGAACCTCATCCCCACTCTAAAATCTCTTTTAGTCAATGACATTTTCCCCTCCTTTATTGAGATCGGACCATATATTCACATTCTGATTCTTATTAACATTCTAACTTATTCTGTTCTTCTTGTAGTCTCTACACCACCACTCTCTATAGCTGGGTATTTTGCAGATAGTGCTGTGTATGTCTTAATAGCACATCTGGGGACACATAATGAATGTCTAGTTGTCCCACTTTTAATGATACTATGATTGACCAGTGGCTCTGGATAGAATAGTTGGAGATTTAGGACCCTTAAAGCCATAATTTTCTTCTTCCTCCTCTTTCTCTTCCTTCTCTTCTTCTTGGTGTTAGTTAGTTATTGATAGTTATTATGGAGGATATCTTTTGATAGGCTTTCTTGTTAGACTTGCCTGTGTGGATGTTTCTCTGGTCTTCTAAGTTTGTCTGTTTTTTTTTAAGTCATGTGTGTCCATTTTTCTGTTGTGTGTGTGTGTGTGTGTGTGTGTGTGTGTGTTTCTTCCTGGGCCTTGGCATTTAATAGTACTTTTTGTACCAGGGATCAAACTCAGGACCTTGCACTTGCCAGGTAGGCACTGTACCACCGAACTACATCCCTGGCATTTATTAAATATTTTTGACATAAATATAAAATGAAAGAGATGTGAAAATGACATGTATCTAATGAAAAACTTATTTCATGTCTGTTGTCTTTAATTTTAAAGTCAGAGGACACTGTCTCTTGGGAAACAGGAAAGCTACTGTTGCTTTTTCTGCTGTTGATTAATGTCAGGAGAGGTGGTGGATTATATCCCCACATCACTGCATAAATTTAATTTTTTTCTTGCCATCAGCATCAATGTCATATAGTGGAAGAAGTCCTAGGAGCTCTAGCAAAATCAGGAGTTGGCTTCTCCCTGGTGGGGACATTCAGATGCCCACCATTAGATAAGGGCTATTCCACCTTGGAAAGTTAATGCATTTCACAAGGTAGTGTGAGAAAAGGCTGTCATTCTCACAAGGGACTACAAGCAGAAGCAGATAGTGAGTCATGTGTCAAAGAAGTGATCTCTTGGTCTCTGGTGAGAATAAGGCATATGCCTGACCTCCAGTCCTGGTGGTCACATCAGATTTTTTGTGTCTGCACCCTTGTCTCCTAACAAGGACAGGAAGGCACCGACTATTACAGTGATGAAACTGAGCTACATAAGCAACATAAACAGCCATTTGATTGCTGTCTGGACAAATGACTACACATTATCCTATGTTCTTATAGTAGTTTCAGAAATGATGTAACTGTTCTGGTGGATTGCAAAGTTACTCTCCCTAGTGAAAAGATAGGGGAGCCCTGAGCCTTCACACAGCTAACAGTGTGCTAAGCAAGGCAGGCAGGCAGGGAAAGCCATTTTTCCTCCGGGAAAACTGAGACAGCACTGAGTGCACTGCAGTGGTGGTGCCCTGGAGATCACCTGGACAGTTAATACCTCCGTGAGAGTCTTCTCTTTCTAGGGATGGGTGTTGGCCCAGGGAATGGAACTCTGTCCTCAGTAATGTGGACAATGATTCAGGCATCACTGTGAGTGGACCCCCGTTTCCTTACTCTATGAGCCACATGGGACACACAGGAAACAGAGTTTTACAAAGCTTGATGCCTCCTCTCTGTAGGTAAGAATAAAGCATGAAAGCCAATCAAGGACAATGAACAGATAATAAAGACAAGGATTTATCAATATTCATCTTTAGATTTTTCTAGCCATAGGTTGCTAAGATATGTCTGACCATTTTGAATTGAGGTTTGAAATGTGTTATTTCACCTCCCCTCTTCCTACGCACACATGCACACACACCTTGATTTGTCCTTCTACACAGTGCTTGATCTAGATGCTGTAAATACAAAGATGTAAGATGTCTTGGCATGTTACCAACTTACATCTGGAGGTCCTGGGAGAGAATCACTGTTCTCTGGAGAGTGCAAACAGACATGACTTCCTCGGGATGTCTCAGATCTGGATCATCAGAAATGGATTTCCTGAGGCGTGGACTGTTGAAGGGAAGGATAGGAGGGGAAGGCACCATGCAGATGGCTGTGCAGACTTGAAATGGAGATTAGCCTTGTCTGTCTTTTAGCACTTTGTGATGATAGCAGCCACTCAATCAGCAGTGGCCACATAGCATGTAACAATCTTTGTGAAGAAAAATTAGCCTCCAGCAAGGCAATCAGACAAGTCAGAATACCAATGAAAAGTCAAGGTCTCATTTGGAAGACTTAGAAAATGATTGCTTAACAGTGATGGGGGAAGTTCAAGGTCAACTTTGTCATGAAGTCTTTCCTAACTGCAGTCCTGAGGTATCCTACTCATGGAAATGTCTAACATAGTCAGATCTAGCTCCTTCTCTGTTGTGCCATGTGCTTTTGCAATTCAGTTGCTTTCTTTGATAAACTGCCTTGGTCTAATCATTTTTATGCTAAGAATTGCTGCTACACAGAGCTTAATTTTCCCACCATCCAGCTGCTAACTATTCTGATGGAAGTATACCAGTCACAACTCTGACAAACTTTAATTGCTTACTATACTGTTCTCCAAGATTATATCTTGCTTTTGTAGTTATGTGGGTCTACTCTGTGCCATTTTTCTTTCTGTTGCTAAATCTGCATATATGATCCCTTTCTCCCTGGTGCCACTGCTGTTTCCACTCTAAGCCAATATGCTGGTGTCCCTTTTTGATCACACAAGCACTTGGCTCTGTGCTCTGGTGATAAAGAGTGATCTTTGCTGTTTGGCCTTGGGAAAGGAAAATGTAGGGTGTAGTGACGAAAGAACTCTGTTGGAAATTGAGCATACAGCTGTGGTGAGAGTTACCCTGCTGTACTGGCAGCTATGATAAGACCATAGGCCCTAGAACAGGCTTCCCCTGACCTATGTGTCACTAGTCCACAAGACTGAGCCAGATGGCCATCACTTTGCATATCTTATAGCTTTAGGCAAAGGTGTTGTCATTGAGATGAAGGAGCCAAGGCTGCTGAGGTCTCTCCTCTCCTCTCCTCACTAAGGCTGTCAACATTTCTGCTCAGCTGCCTATAGGTTTGCTCAGTTTTAAGGAAGAATTCTGACAAATACCAGACTGGATAATACTGAACTTCAACTTATGCTCTGTAGAATGATCGAGCAAATTATCTTCGGTGACTGGGGACTTAGCTCATTGATACCGGGCTTAGCTTGCAAATTAGCCTCCACACTAAGGATGCTGTTCTCTTCTGCTCCTTTTTTTTTTTTTTTAAAGCAGTTTTAAATTCACAGCAAAACTGAGAAATAAAGACTCCCTATGCACACATATAATCTCCCCACTTGTAAATATCCCTTGCCAGCGTTTACGTTTGTCACAGTTGACGAACCTGCATGATGGACTGTTGTCATCCAAAGCCCATAATTTACCTTAGTATTAGTTTTTGATGTTGTATATTCTATGAGCTTTGATAAATGTAGAATGACATGTTTTCAACATTGTCATATCATCCAAAACAGCTTTGCTGTTTGAAACATCCTCTGCGTTCTACTTATTCATCCTTTCCTCTCCCATCCCCAGATCAGCTAACTATCTCCATAGTTTTGATTTTTCCCAAATTTTACATAGTTGAAATCATACACTATATGGCTTTTTCAGTTTAGCTTCTTTCACTTAGTGGTATGCATTTGTTTTTTTCAAACTATAGAACTTGAGAGCTCATAACTTTTCAGTTCCTAAAAACATTATACTGTCTGCATTGCTATAGTTAATCCATTCATCTAGTATAGCTATTTTGCTTCCTTGCACATTTTGATAATTATGGGTTAAGCTGATATAAACATCTGTATTTGACAGGTTTTTTGTGTGGACTTAATTTTTCAGCTCTTCTGGGTAAACACTAGGAGATCACTTGCTGGGTTGTACTTCAAGAAAATGTTTAGTTTTATACAAACTGCCCCACAGCCTTATGAAGGGCTGTACTTGTTCTTCTGATAAACTCCATTACATCTTTTCACTGTCAATTCACCATCTTCTCCCAGTGAAGCCTCTTCACCGGATGAGAAGTAACAATTTCCTCTTTGCATACAACTGCCTTGATGGCATTGCTTTAGCATTAGTTATTTCTGTGTAGGTCTCATCTCTTGGATTATTAGCTGCTGGAGGTCAAATTCAAGTGTAGTTGTTGTACCCAGGATAGTGCCAGGTATACATATTGTAGATAATCAATCAATGGCTGTAAACTAAATTAAACTGATTGATTTAATCAGTGAGGTCTCAAGTTTGATACAATTACTTTAAAAAGAACAAAAGCATGAAAGATCAAACCCAACACAAACTACCTCACTCCTATCATAACTTCGAAGATGTAATGAATATATATATATATGTATATATATATATATATTCACACAGTTTGACTGGAGAAATTGACATTGAAATTTTTGAAATTTGAGAAATAAATCTTTGTATGACTCTATAGCATATCTATGAATGGGCTCCTGGATTGGTTCATATATACCTATCTTAAGCTGAAAGCTACCTATACACATACACATGCCTGGGAAGATGCTAAGGATCTTTCTGATCTTCATAAGGTGAAACCTGGGTTTGTGCTCCATGGAAATTAAAATGGTTTAGTGAAAGTTAAAAAACCAGCATCGACAGCCATCTCTTAACAATATAGCACGTGAGATTGGCTTTTACTTTAAGCTGTTGCAGGGGAATGGTAGTGGTAAGGTATAATTGAGCTGGGTACAATGGAACCTGATAGAAAGGCCTTATTAAAAGAAATCAGGCAGGAGAACTGATGACACCTGGCTAACTGCTGCAGTATTTGCATATTGGTGTACAGCGCAGATACCGATCTCTTAAATTGTTTTACGCACAAGGATTTCAATTCAGGCTTAGTTTGATCTTTCAGATTCCTGCTCCGCGGTTGAAAGGTGTTCCATATTCATCTGATATGATAATATGCATAATCTGTCAAAGCAGAAGATTGTTCTGTTGCTTTTTAAAGCCTGTCATTGATGCTGCTTTTAGCTAAAATGGTGTAAGCGCTGCAGCAAACAGGGATGTTTGAAAAATCCTTTGAAGAAATAGCAGACTTGATCAAAGCCTTGTAGGTGATTTCAAGAGGATGTTTTATGTATTCTCAGTTCACAGAGATGGAAAAGGCTTCAGATACTATAAGTGGAAGTCGCTCACCCCTGATAAATACCACAGAATATTTTTTGAGGCTCTTAAGTATATGTGCGTCCTTCTTGAAGTTACTCAAGAAAGGAGATTCCATTATCAACATTAATCATTTGCAATTCTTAATAAACTTCTCTAATAAAAACGATCTCTCTTGCAGTGCAATTTTTTAATATTGTAATTTCTCCACAGAATTCCTTTCTTCACAGTAAGATGAAATAAATCATTCTTTATCCTCTTGTCTCATATTATATATATATATATATATATATATATATATAGAGAGAGAGAGAGAGAGAGAGAGAGAGAGAGAGAGACTTTCCAAGTCACTATCAGTTGTTTCAGTTACTTTCTTGCTTCCAGTGCTCCAATCCTGCTTATCATTGTCATAATTCCTGCCAAGATCCCCAGATCCACAAAGATCAACTTGTGGACCAAATCATTCATGGGCACTTGGAAGGGTACACAACAAAGTGCTATTTGGTTGTAGAGGGTTATATAGAAAGAGTGCTTTCTCCAAATTGGATTTACTCTAAGAAATCAAAATTTGTTTAAATATTTCCATTTGGACAGACACAGCTCTGATTTGTGTAGCCTGTGAGCTGTGTTTACCTTAGATCATTCACATTGGGGCAATAGAGGAGACAGTGCAAGTTCTCAGGTCTTCAGTCCCTAAAGAAGGTCCCACTATGAGAAGAATGGCAGCAGATGAAGATTTCATAGGTGTTGTTGTACCTGTGGCTCTTGAGAGGATTTCCTCTATCACCAAAGAAGGACATGAAGATCATCAGATCAAATCCACACAATCAGGCTGGGAGACAGTTCATCACCCAGGAAAAAAGTCTCAGCACCCAAATTATTAATACTGAGACTTTGAGAAAACTACCTATCTTCTATGAGCTTGTGTCACTTATAAAGTGGGAATAGTAATTAGTGTACTACAGTATTTTTATAAGGATTAGATGAGGTAATATAGCCAAAATTCTTAGCAAATCATAGCTATTATTGTTTTATAGTTGTTCATTTGCTACCTAAGAATTACCTAGGAATGAAGTTACTTCCTTGTTTCTTTTTGTAACTTTTATGAGTCAGTTGACCAAGACTCTTCTCTTTCCTCAACTGAAATCAGTTCAGTTTTAGCCAATATGCTTTTTCTCTATGTCTTCCAGGAATAATAGAAAACTTGTTCCTGAACTTTTTAGTAAAATATTTGAGTAAAAAAGTAGGCAACTTACAAGCTATACATATTATTCCAGGCAGTCTATAACTTCTTTCCAGAAACCATGTTACTAAGGACAGAGCAAGTCTCAGAGATATCCTAGTAAATACCTGGAACCGTAGATGGAGAGCCCTAACTCTAAACTACATTTTCCTAATCTTCCTGCTCTGCTATGCTGCCCAAGACACATGCCCATCCTTCATTTCTATAGCATACCATCACCTTGTTCAATTGTAATCAATGTGATATGTAATTAAGGTGATATGCAATCCATAACTGATAAGGAAAACAAGTCCTGAACATCATTTTAGAACTATAAACCATGTGGCCTACTTCAACTGCTTTCTGGAATGAATAATGATGATGATGCTAGGTTACATGTGAAAAATGTGTTTTAGATATGAGTGGAAAATAAACCCATGATTAGTAGTCGGTCCCAATTATTTTAGGTTTGGTTAGTTTTGGCCAGGTTAGAAGGATTAATATTTTCTATATCATCACACCTTTACTTACAGGTTTAACAGGCTTTAACTCAATATGATCCTGGTAGTAGGAGTGTGTATCAAGTCCACCTATGAAATCAACTGAAAATATAACAGCCCAAGATAAATAAATGTGTAAAATGAAAATACATGTTATATTAAATGTTTCAATAGAATACATAAGAATAAGATTAACCAAAATATCTTACTACAGAATGGAAAATGTGTATTTAGAATGAAGGACTATAAAATATTTTCAGTGATCCAAAACATGGGGAAATTTTAAGAAACACACAAATAACCTGGGCTCTTGTCTGAAAAATCATGTTTATTACTAGCCTCACTGAAAAAATGAGGTAACATTAAAAAGCATGAAATTTTAAATAATGCATTTGGTAAACAGATATGTCTTTACTCCCATATAATCAAAGATATACTTTGTCTTCTTGTTGTCAGAATCCATATTTCTCTTAAGATTACTGTATTCCTTATATCATTAGATGGCCTTGGGGAAGTCACATACTCTATCTCCATGTCTTCTGTCCCCTAGCTACCCCTGGAAAATAGCCATCTCACATTTTCCAAGTTTTTATGTTCTCCTCGATAGCATGGCATTTGTATTATAGTCTTTATAAACTTTTTTTGGGGTAACAATTGTTCTAAATTCTTTCTCTTTGATAAAAGGCTTGATCTTTTTTAATTCTTTAATTTGTTTTTTTCTGTTCTGTAGCCCCCCAAAAATATCAACTAGCTTAAATCAAGCTTTGACTACATGATATATGATAGCACTTTGATATGAACAGATAGACAGGTACATGGGAACTCAGAACTCTCAAGGCTGTGTGATGGGAGTATGCACATGCACTAAGATATACAATCCATGAATATTGCATCACATTCTAAATTCAAAGTTGTCATTTCCCACTGTGAGGTGCTCAGAGAGAATTAAGCTAGAAGTTCTCTTGGATTCTTGGCTACTTGAACCCATTCTGGTCATTGTTTGACATACTCCATCTTTTTTCTTCCTTTTGAAGATCTGAAATAAGAGTAGGACAATCAAAGCTTTACCAGTTCAAGGAACAGACACAAACTTCTGAGGCCTGCAGGGTACCCAGAAACCAGGAAAGAATGTCTCTAGACAAACCCCTGGCAATGGAGGATCCTGAAGCTGATGCTTTTTCTTTTTTTCTTTCTCTTTTTTAAAAATCAAGTCATGTAAATTACTTGATTACCACTTTAAGAAAAGTAGCTGTGAGAAGAGAGTCAATCAGAGATACTGAAGTTTCTCCCTAAGAAGTGAGCAATGCCTTTAAGTGGTAATTTGGACTAAATTTTGTAGATTAGATATTTAGTAAAATATATTTCTTGCCGGGTGTGGTGGCTCATGCCTGTAATCCTAGCACTCAGGAGGCAGAGGCAGGATGATTGCTGAGTTTGAGGCTTGCCTGGGCTATGTAGTGAGCTCAGAGCCAGCTTGAACTACAAAGTAAGATCCTGTCTCAAAAAAATAAAAAATAAAAATAAAAAATAAAATAAAATATGTTTCTTTACTCTGTTGATCCCCAGCAGGATTCTAGAAGGAAGAGTACATTGATCTTTTTCCACATCAGCCTCATCAAGAAATATTCCAATTTTTCTTTTTTTAATTGAATTCTTTATTGGTACATTTTATATGCATCTCACAATCACACATAACATTGGGGAATTTGTGCCAGTATATGACACAAGTTAATTCTCATTTTTACTCACATCCCTACCCACCCACTCCTCCCCACCCCCTATATACATGCTGTTTTATTTTCTTTCAGAATCATATTTATTCCTTCCCCTCATTACATTCCCACACCAAATTTTCTTTGGAAATTTCCTGTTCTACAAAAACTGTCATACTTTCTAGAGCTCATTTGCATCTATAGGTGCTCCTATCAAAGAGAAGATATGGTATTTGCCTATCTGTTATCTATTTATTTCACTTATTAGTGTGTCCTCCAGGTGTATCCATTTGCACATAAATGAATGAATCTTGTCATTCTTTATGGCAGAATAATACTCCACTTTATTTTAAAAAACCACATCTTCTTTATCCAGTCTCCAGTTGATGGGCATCTTGGTTGTTTCCAAGATTCAGCTACAAGTTTAAAGACCCAATTCAAAAATGGGCATCTGAAATGAACAGACACTTCTCAGAGGCAGAAGTCAAAGCAGCTAAGAAACATATGAAGAAATGTTCAACATCACTGGTCATTCGAGAGACAAAAATGAAAACAACACTGAGATTTTATCTGACTCCACAAAGAATGGCTGCTATTACAAAATCAACCAACAATGCTGGTGAGGCTGTGGGGAGAAAGGAACCCTTCTCCACTGTTGGTGGGATTGTAGACTTGTGCAACCACTGTGGAGATTTCTCAGAAAACTAGGACTAAGGGTCCCATTTGATCTTGCCATCTGCCTGCTAGGAATATACCCAAAGGATTTAAAAAATCACATTGGAAAGACAGATGTACACCCTTGTTCATAGCAGCTCAGTTTGTGATAGCTCAATCTTGGAAACAACCCAAATGCCCAGTGTTTTTGTCCTAAAAGCTGAATGGCCAGACAATTCACATGGCCTATTGGAAGTTACATAGGATTTTTTTTGAGACAGGATCTCGCTTTGTAGTTCAGGCTGGCCCTCAACTCACTGTGTAGCCCAGGCAAGCCTTGAACTCAGCAATCCTCCTGTCTCTGTCTCCCGAGTGCTGGGATTACAGGCGTGAACCACCCTGCCCGGCACTGTGGTATGTGGTATTGATGGCTGGTGGGCATGAGTCACCACGCCCAGCATTGTATGTGGTTACCGGGATCGAACTCAGGGCCTTGCAATTGTGAGGCAGGCGCTGGAATCACTGAGCTAAATCTCCGGCCCAACATAGGATTTTAAAAACACAGAAAAGGTTATATAATATATGCATGTTGTGTTTGGTGTGTATATGTGTGTCTATTTTGTTAATAAAAGGGTTCAATCTGAAAATCACAGTCAAAAATCAAATTATCTCTCAAGATATAAACAACACATATCCCTATATAATAAAGCAAAAAAAAAACACACACAAAGGAAAAAATATGTCTGTACATTGGTAACTTGAAAATTGAAAAGTAAAATTCACAGAATTTATTTTCAATATAAATGTATGGGTTTAGTCTGACCCTTAATCATCTCTGTTTGTAGCATATTATTTAAGGGTTAGGCAACATATATTCAATATTGTTATTTATTTTTTTTTAAAAAATACTCTTATTTATTTATTTATTTAGGTGGTACTGGGGATTGAACTCAGACCTTTATGCTTCCAAGGTAGGTGTGGTACCACTTGAGCTAAATCCCCGGCCCCAAATATTGTTAATTTTATAAATTTATTTACAACTGTCTTCAAAGCTCTTGATACAGTTAGTGAATCTGAAATTGTTGACCTCTAACATGACTTTGTAAACAGTGATATGTTTGAGGAAATAATTCTCCTTATTATTGCCTGTAATCACCAAAAACTTCATCAAACAAATGTATGTATAATGTCTTTTAGCTTAGACATTATCCCAGGTACTGTCATTTTCCTTCCATATGGGTATCATTTGTTTTGGCAAAAATTTAGAAGACAAAAACAACATAAATTTTATCTATTCATGATTGTTGTTACCAAACACAAATGCTACAAAATTTTTAGGCCCTTTCAAATTAACTTTTTATTATGGTAAAGTCTATAAATTTGTCCTGCTGGAAACAGGAGCTCCCCAAAGTATTTTTTTTCTGAAGTCAAGACATTTCAAAGTGAATTTATAAGAAAACTCTTCTGCAAATTTATTCTTACTTTATCTTTTGCTTTTGTAAGGATGCAATTCAGTACTCTCCTTTTTTAAGCTTTTAGTTACTACAATTTGCTAAAAGCTTTGAAAGCTGGCTTTTTATGGGTGTTGTGTTTGGTGAACGATCTAGTTGACTTTTTCAACTTAACTTGAATGCAATTCACTTGATTCATTTGTAAAAATGATTCATTTGTAAAAATATTTAGGATCATTGCAGAAAACAGATTAAAAATTCTTTTGACAAAGAATTTGTCAAAGCTTTATTGAGCAAGAAAGAGAATGTATTTTTCTATGTTGACTTTCTTTTTGCTTTCAACATCAGCATCATTATAAAAATATTTAATTTTTATTTTATTTTATTTTTTCTTGCTCTTAGAACTTTATTAGGTGGAGTTTTGGCAATAGAAAACATCTGAAACAGTTGTCTATCCAGTTCTGGAAAACTGGAATAGAGGACCCGTTGCTTGGAGATGGGCTTACCATGACGTGGAACAGATCTTTGATTTTTAAAGGGAAGCTGATTGGTTTAACTTTGGACTATGCTTTAAATGGTAGGTTAAGGATGGCAATCTCTAGGGACAGGACCAGAAGCAGAAGCTCTGGCTCTGTGGGGACAAACAGGAGCCCAGATTCATGTGGGCCAGAAGATCATCTCTGCTATTCCCAGATCAAGATTCATATCACAGTGACATATGTGCACCCATGTTTATAGCAGTTCAGTTTGCGATAGCTAAATATTGGTAACAACCCAAATGCCCACCAACTCTAGACTGGATAAAGAAGATGTGGTTGTTTTATAAAATGGAGTATTACTCTACCATAAAGAATGACGAAATTGAATCATTTATACTCAAATGGATGTACCTTCAGGGCATAGTCATAAGTGAAATAAATAGGTCACAGATGTGTAAAAATCATATATTTTCTCTGGTATGAGAAACTGAAGTTGTAAATGTGTTCTAGAATGCATGACTGATATTGTGAAATAGTAAATATTAAAAGTGAAATGGGGTTTAGGGGTAAATAATGAAGAAAGAAAAAAATTGATGGTAAAAGAAAGGAAACAATGCTTGTGTGTATAGGGGCAGGGGGGAGGTAGGGTGGATAGGGGAGGGGGAAAATGAGAATTAAGTTGTGTCATATACTGGTACAAATTCTCAATGTGGAGTGTAATTGTGATGTGTATATGTAATGCACCAGTGAATGTACAAGAAAAAAAAAGAAAGATTTGGTGGAAGGGGAACCAGGACAAATAACAAAAGAAAGAGTTTCTCAAAAACAGGGGTATAAAGTCATTACAAAGGAAAGAAACTCAGTAAGGGTTTACAAGGGACTGAGATAAGTTGTGATTCTTCAGTGGTACCTGACTATAAAAGTATTTATTTACTGAACACATGTGTGTACACATATGTATATAAAGTTTAAAAACTCGTTTCTATTTTCATTGGTAAAAAATTGCCACTTCAATGTTATCCAGTTGTTTTGTTTTGTTGTTTTTTTGAGACAGGGTCTCACTTTGTAGTTCAGGCCGGCCCTGAGCTCACTATGTAGTCCAGGCAAGCCTTGAAGTCAGCAATCCTCCTGCCTCCGCCTTCCAAGTGCTGGGATTACAGGCATGAACCTCCATGCCCGGCAATGTTATCCAGTTTTAAATTATCTGTGTATCTGAATTTCAAATATATTTTGCTTTCATAAATTTGTTAGTAAGAATACTGTGTTTTTTGCTTCATTTTTACCCATATATTGGGATCTACCAAAATTTGTATGTGTATTTTTCCATAAAACAATTTATCTTTGATATTTAATTCTTAAATGAGTTACCAACATTTAAAATTATGGCAGAGTTTTATTTTGTAGAAAATGAACATCTAAAAGTTTGCTTTGGTGTCATAAGTTAAATTTTTAAAAGTTAAGTAAAAATCATTGTTGAAAATAAATTTTGTTTGTTTATTTATTTGAGTCAGGGTTCTTCTTTATAGTTTAGGCTGGCCCTGAGCTCACAATGTGGCCCAGGCAAGCCTTGAACTCAGCAGTTCTCCTGCCTCTGCCTCCCAAGTGCTGGGCCACCACACCCAGCATCGTGGTATGTGGTCCTGAGTGCTGGTGGGAGTGAGTCACCACACCTGGTATTATATGTGGTTACCAGGTATCAAGCCAGGGATCTTGTGCTTGCGAGGCAGGTGCCAGAACCACTGAGCTAAATCTCTGGCTAGAAAATAAATTTTTTGAAAGCATGTGATGAAGTGATATGCTATGGCCATTATAAATCAATGTTCTTTTTTCAACTCTTTGAGAAATTCTTTTTCCACTAATGAGCCAGTACAATACATTTACCTGCACTCAGGCAGTTTTCTCTCAACACTATCAGTGATGGTCTGTTGTGAAGCGTCATTGTTAATAGCTGCAGCTTTGGGTACTTCTTTCCCTTCCACTGGGAGTGGGTGGAATGGCTGCAGCACCTCTGCCCAAGCTTCTTTCCTTTTCATCAGTGATCGACCTGCACACTACTCTTGAAAGGAACGTGTCAGTTATGTTGTGCATTTTAAACTGTGTGGAAATGAGCATGATTGCTGATTTTCTCACAGATTAACCACACAGTAAGTGGGAATTCTGTTCATGGACATCATATGATCACCCTAGTCAAGGCCGTTGACAGTGACCTTCACTTTCTCTTCATATCACATTTCTAGTGTGATGTAATTTTTCAAGGCTCTAAAAATAAGACAACACATCAAGCAAAACTTACATTATCAAGATTCTAGAACTCGACAAGTCTTCAAGAAAAAAATCTATTGAAGATGAATAATTAAACAGTAGACAACAAAGAAGTGAGAATATCAAGAATATTTTATAGATGAGATATAGCAATAAGGCTTTTTGGCAAATGAAACAACAAATCCACAAGATGATTTTATTTTCATGTGGATGCACCGAAACATCCACTTTCTAGAGTGGGACTATAGTTGAAGTAAAGATATAGATTGAAGTATATATGAAGGATGAAGTTCTAGATTCAATTTTATTTAGAAAACTAATGTCAATATCAAATACTTTAGAACAAGAAATAGTTAAAAATAAAATAGACTCAGTGGTGCATTCCTGTAATGTAAGCACTCTTGAGGCTGAGGCAGGACATCACTGTCAGTTGAGGGCCAGCCTGTAATATATACATAGTGAGACACTCTCTCAATCCCCCCACAAAAAACCCCAAACCCTGAATAAACAAACAAAAAGAGACAAAAACTTAAGGAGACTTAATAAAAAATTTGAAACATACCTGCAGGAAAGACTATCAGGTTTTGAATAAGTTTGCACAAAAACAATTAACACTAATAAGAAAAGTAAGACAGCTAAGCATTTTCAGATTCATTTTCAAGAGAAAGAAGATGCTAAATTAATCTTGTTCAGTGGAAATAATGGATGCATGTCAATAAAACATAAGAAATACTAGAAGAAACATGCACAGAATTCCAAAGCTATTGAAAGGGTTAGAGTGGAAATGCTCTGAATCTTTAATGGAAATAGTGAGACCACCATATAGAGCCTATTGTAGAAAGTCAGGGAATGGCAGAGATGGGAAATTGAAGGAAGCATCCAGCTAGGCTTGTAAGACAGTGAAGTTGGGTTCTGTGCTCTGTGGTTAATAAAGCCTGCACATATGAAATATATTTTAAGAAAAAAAGTAGCACAATTGAAGAATTAGAGTCTTGTATTCAGAAAAATCAGAAAATAATACTCTGCAGAGTATTATTGTCCACACCGTTTTTGGAGGCTGAAGTGTTATTGTGAAAAGTCTCATGCGGAAAGTCTGATGAGAAAAGCTTTTTGCTTTCAGTCCTTTCAATGCATTTCCTGTCCCAACTCCTAACAGCACAACCAAGTAATTTCTTATAAGAAACCGTGCTGTTTGTAATTAAATATCTTTGTGGTTATTCACTTTAGCCATCAAAAACTTCTGCTAAAGAATGCTATCCAGGGGCTGGAGATTTAGTTCAGTGGTTCTGGTGCCTGCCTCGCAAGTGCAAGGTACTGAGTTCGATCCCAGGTAACCACATACAATACTGGGCATCGTGACTCACGCCTGTAATCCCAGCACTTGGGAGGCAGAGGCAGGAGGATTGCTGAGTTCAAGGCTTGCCTGGGCTACATAGTGAGCTGAGGGCCAGCCTGAACTACAAAGTGAGACCCTGTCTCAAAAAAAAAAAATAAAGAATACTATCCAACTGAAAGAATTATAGAATTTTTCTACTCGTAAAGCCACATCTACTTGCTAAATAAAGACTTACTTTCTACTTGTCAAATCACACAACCAACTGCAACTTCTCCATTCACCTCTAGGACATTATAGAACTTGGTAAAGTTTCCATTCGTTCTACTGACTCAATTCCCTGCTTAGCCATTGATAATTTGACTTGACTTGACAAAAGTGAAAAAGAATATAAGGCAACCTATGTCACCTCTGTGGAGGAAACACAGGTACAGAACATGTTGGGGCAGAACATGTCTATGTGAGCCTGTTACCAACCAAGCAGCTTCACATGTCATGTGAATTGGAGATGTAGTGTTTTGGGTTCATGAGAAGAGAACCCAGAGATCTGAGAGTTTCCGTGTTCTCAGAGGCCCTGAGGTGTTACTATTTCCCTTTGCCCGTGGATACTCCTGGTTCTTACAATAAATCCAGAATGCGTCTGCAGATTCTTTTCTGTGGGCTAGTTTATTTTTTGCTACATGTACATATCTCTGGATTTTCAAGATTCCTCTAAGTCAGAAGTTCAAAACTGATACATGACATGTAATGAGGGAAAAAAAGATTAAAATAGAGCTAACAGACACAAGTTCTTTAATCATCTAGACATCACTAATTATACTTCTGATTTTATAAAGTATGGCAATTTTGTACAAGTTCAAGTTTAATTCACTTTTCATGTCCGAGCCTTAATTACATGATTGATTTTAATTAAACATTTCAAAATTTGCTATGTATTCTTTGTTTTATCCTTGAAAAGTTGGTTTTAAATAATAAAATACTGCTATCCAGAAAATCATACTATACAAATAGCAGACACTTGTGTTTACCACTATGATTAAATAAATGTGAACATTTGGCTAGATTTTGTTCAAAACTTCCTTTAAAGAAATATCAGTCAGAAAGAGAGATAGAGCTGTCTTCTCTTGCCTTTTGACTTGATGTTATGTAACAGGCAGATTGTGTTGCTCTCCAGATTCACTACTTACTAGCTTTGGAACTGTGGGTACATGAATTAACTTGTAGGAAAGAGTTTGCTGATATGGGCAAGTTACTTCATGTAATTATCTATCACTGGACAATAAACCATCCAACAATAGTGGATTAAGACAATCATCAACATTATTTTGTTCATGAATCAGCAGTGTGAGGAGAACTAAGCAAGAAAGGATTGTTTCTGCTTCCCAGAGTCATGGGGTGTTTTACCGGAGGTTGAAGGAGCTGTTTCCAAGGTAACTGATCCACCTGTCTGGCAAACTGGTGCAGGTCATTGCTGCTTTCTCAGCTGTAACTGAAGGGTGGGGACTCTGATGTTTACCACACAAGCTTCTCCATGTGGCCTGGGCTTTTTGACAGCCTGCCAGTTGGCTTAAAAGCCTGCTGAACCTACATAGCTAAGTAGAAGCTGTTTTTCCCCCTTATACCCCATCCTGAAAAGTCATACAGATTCACTTTCACCAAACTTTACTAAGGCAGCCACCAACCCTCAGTTCAAGAGAAAGGGCACCACAGAACTGCACTTCTTCATAAAAAAGTTAGACAAGAAATCTTGTGACCACTTCTGGTAAATTAATCCACTATAACAATTAATAGTGACTACTATAGGTTTACTATGAAGAGCGATAAGAAAATGTGTACAGTACATTTGATAGTGCTTGACCAGTTCAAACATATGAGTTTTCATCTTCTTCTTTTCACTGGAATTAAAATAGTTGATCTTTAGGCCAGAGATTTTAGTTCAGTGGTTCTGGCACCTGCCTAGCAAGCACAAGGGTCCTGGTTCAGTCCCTGGTAATCACATATAACAATACCGGGCATGGTGACTCACACCCACAAGCAATCAGTATAACATACCACAGTGCCAGGTGTGGTGGCTCATGCCTGTAATCCCAGCACTTGGGAGGCAGAGGCAGGAGGATTGCTGAGTTCGAGGTTTGCCTGGGCTACATAGTGAGGTCAGGGCCAGCCTGAACTACAAAGTGAGACCCTATCTCAAAGAAACAAACAAAAACCAAAAAAAGTAGTTGATCTTTGATTCATTTGTTTACTGAAAGCACATGTTATACCACTATGGATATACCAGACAATCAGCTTGTGTTTTTTGTATGACTAGAGTAGAGGAGGAGAATGAAAATTATAAGATTTCACAAGCATTTAGTTATGGCTCTTTACTTTAAGGATGCAGACAGCTTTTAGGATGCAGGCACCTTTTAGAATCCTACAAAAACTTATGAAAGCCCTGTGTAGAAAAAAGCCTCACACCTACATTCATTAAACAGTTCCCTTATTTCACAGGATACAACCTGAAGCTAACGTGTGCTGTGTCCAGGGAGCACTGATCTCTCACTCATGGCCCACATTTACCTGCATTCAGCAAACAACCAAACTGCAGGCATTTTGTTTCAGATTCAGATCTGGTTATGCTGCCTTGTCACTGAATTTAGAAGTGTAAATCTTGTGTAATATTCCATTTATCTCAGAAATATGACTCAGGAAAATCAGAACCAATAAATATATTTACTTGTTTCCTATTGCTAAGGATTGAACTCAGCGCCTTATATGTACTGGTCAAACTGAACTACACCCCCGAATATATTTACCCTGAACTTATTTTCTTGTCTGTCATTGTTTCTGGTGTGTAATTATTAGATCTTTCTAACAAGAACTTATTTTATATAAGTCCAGTCATACATTTTTAAGGAATCATTGCTCAGGGCTTGAAGAACTCAATGAATGGAGCCATTTCATTGGGATTTACTTGCTTTATGATGTGAATTCATACCATAGAGCCTGGGGTACAGGCTTGACATCAATTTCAGTTCACGTAGAGAGAGATTTTGCAGTGTCCCACCATTAACGAGGGCTTTTAAAGAAAGGTCAGTTATTTCAGAAATGGTGGCACCTAAGTCCTGCCAATATTAATAAGGAACAAGCTACTCTTCCATGTCACCAATCTGCTGCTGTCTCCTGTCCAAAGAAACTGAGCTTCCAGAAAGGGTAACCTGCTGTGTCAGACACAGCTTACTGTCGGCTCAGTCCCCACACACTGAGTGGAGACAGGTACTGTGATGTGTGTGCTGGCCACAGGGGCCTGGATAGTGCCTTAAAATACCAACCAATTGCCGATGGCAGGGTAGTGGGGTTGAAAGGGGGGCTAGCTGGTGTTGTGCTGCCACTACCTGGAAGAACTATCCAAGCAGGAAGATGGCACCCTTCCACTTTCTGAAGACATGGGAAATTGAGAAAGAAAATAAACAGAACCAGAGAAGTGTTCCATGAAACAGTAGCTCGAGATGGAAAAATGCAGAGTGCTATTCCAGGGGCTGTATTGACCTGATCAGAGTTCTTCAACCTTTTTATCTCTTCTTGCTTGGTAATAGCCATGGAAAATACACTCGTTGCATTTCCATCTTGTCTCTTTTAGTCTCAGGCCTTGATGTGTAGAACTGATGTAGCTGAGTTGTCCTTGATTGCTACTTGGTATGGTACACACCGAACACGATCAACTGGAACCTAAAAAGCCTGGAAGCTGACCCAGTCTGTCTGGAACCCCCAGCTCCTCCTCAACCTGGGGTATGGAAGGAGGCAATAAGACACCAGTGGTCTTCAAACTCGGGTATCTGTGCCCAAGTGACTAAAAGACCTCACAAATAGTGTGTAGTGTTGCATACTGGTTGTCTTGCTATCATAGAACACCTGAGACTGGATAGCTCATAAAGAAAAGGATTTTTTTCCGCTCATGATAGTTTGGGAAGCCCCAAAGCATATCAATGGCTTCCAGAAAGAATTTTTCTACTTACTCTTAGCATGGTGAAAAAATAAAGGGCAAGTGAGAGTAGGTGGAAGAAAGAACTGGGTGAGAGTGGGTTTGACCTGCTTCATGACATTCTTTCTTGAGAAAGCCATGAATTCTTTTTAAAGACTTAACCATCACTTAATGGCTCTGTTATAGACAGCTAAGTCACACAGAAATTAATACACTTAGAGAGATGATTGGGCCCCCAAGGAAGTCAGCACGAAAAAATAAAAGACATCAAAATTGTGGTTAATCTACAGACCGCCAGGGGTCAGATTGAAAAAGCAGTGGCTTGGCCTGCATCTCTCCTAGAGATAAACAGCAATTTGAGATTAGAGAGCAGTTAACACCACCTGGTCTAGTGAGCACAGACAGGCATCGGATGTCAGGTGGGTGACCAGAGCATCTGGATCCATCCCTTCCCCAAAGTGCTTTTGTTCTTTCCGTGTACCTTTGGATGACTCATTTCCCTACAAGATCAATATGAGCTAAGTGGCTATGCTTGTAACCCTAGGAGTTGACTGTAATTTGACTCACACTGTACCCACACTGTGACACTGTGATATAAATCACCCATGACAAAGGGTCATGGTGGCATCCTGGAAATCCAGGAGCTATTCCTTCCCCCCTTATTTTTAATAAAGCATTCCTATCTTCCTCCTTTGGTTTGTGGCTTCATTCTTCAATGTTGTGAGAGCACAAACTCAGGCACAGTGAACATCTAACAAGTCAGGAGTTATGCTTCTCTTACATTACCCCCATCCCCAACACCACCACCGCGATGTCAGTCAAATCCCTGTATGAGTTTGGAGGGGATGAACCATAGCAAAAGCATATCAGCAGTCAATCATAAGAATCTTAAGTCCAAAATTCATGAGGTAGGGCCGGAGATTTAGCTCAGTGGTTCCGGCGCCTGCCTCGCAAGTGCAAGGCCCTGAGTTCGATCCCGGTAACCACATAGAATACTGGGCGTGGTGACTCACGCCCACCAGCAATCAATACCACATACCACAGTGCCGGGCGTGGTGGCTCATGCCTGTAATCCCAGCACTCAGGAGGCAGAGACAGGAGGATTGTTGAGTTCAAGGTTTGCCTGGGCTACATAGTGAGGTCAGGGCCAGCCTGAACTACAAAGTGAGACCCTGTCTCAAAAAAAAAAAAAAAAAAAAAAAAAAAAATTCAAGAGGTAGAACTATGGCCTAGAGATAGTATGATGGCTACTCTAGTTCTTAGCTCTCATCCCATCCACAGCGATCTTTATTCTGTTTTGCAGTGACAGGCATTTGCGCCGCACTTTCTTCACCCAACATGACAGTCAGGGCTGGGGGAGGGAGCTGTTGGGGGCATATGTGATCTGCCAGGTTATCTACAGGACAATTTCATCCAGCTTTCCTTTAGCTTTCGGTTGGTACTGATTTTATTCTCCACCTTCCCTCCTCCCCACCACACCACACTAAGAGGAACCCTCAAGGGAGATCCCTTTGTCTTTTCTTAGTATTTTGAGTCATTCACTAGGAAGTTTTGTAGATAATATAGCCCTTTTGTGTAAAGTGCACAAAGTGACCTTTTCCTAATGTTCTACTGAGCATCATTCCTTTAGATACAGTGATAAGCTTATTCCCATTTTTTATTGAAGGACACCCTGGACCTTGCTCACTTTAGTATGTTGCTTTTAATTCTTGCAAGGAACTTTGCTGCAGCATCCCCGTAGGGATGCTTTGATGATAATAAACATCTAGTACTCCTGCGGTGACACTCAGGGCTCTTTGTTGCTAGAATTGTCCCATCTTTATAGAGAGGCCTATGACAAACTTACTATTTTTTTTCCTGTCTCTTAGCCCAACACACATGCACTTTTTAGTGTTTACTTTTTCTTTTTGGTATCAATTTGAAAAAAAAGTGTCCTTTCCTATTTTAGTGTTCATCTTGAATAGTATATTTTCTATTCTCTTTGAATTTTCTCAGCTCTTTGCAAGCTACATGATTGTGCTCTATTTTGCTACAGTGATTCTATCTTTAACCCTTTGGCTAATCTTCTTTTGTAATTTGGTAATTGGATGGAATGGCTGCTTATGGCTCTCAACTAGTTTGGCCTCACTGAAGCCCTTTCAATTTCTTTATAATTTCTCAATTATTGTCTGTTCATATTCATTGGTCACTGAAGGTCTCTGTGCCACTCTTTCTGGGCTCATTTGACAGAAAATTGTATTCTGAGCAAAATAAGAGTTTTGAAGATTTCTGCATACATTTCTGGGTGCTATCCTGCATTTCTATTTGATTATAATTCTAATTTTTGTTCTTCTTTTGAGTCAACTTGTGGAATCAGAGGTTTCTTATAATCAGTGCTGACATTTTCCTCCCTCTTTAAAATTTTCTAGGGGTATGCAACATTTCAATCATGAGATAATAAATTTGTAGGTTCCTTTGGGAGGGTCAATGAAACAGAATAGAATGGCTGAAGAAAATGTTATGTTCAAAGGGACAAGGTTTAAAACAGTTCCCAGAATTTGTCTAAACAACTCTAGATAAATTCTTTTGCCATGTGGTTTTTTTTTACAGTTTTCCAGTTATCCTCCTGTACATTTTTATCATTCTTTTTATGTCTACCCAATATTTTACTTTGTTTTATAAACCATTCAACAAATACTTGTTGACTGTTAAATTTCTGTACAATTCCCTTTTACTGTTTGCTTCTACAGTTTTGGACATTTGTCCTCTGAAATATTATTCTCATTTTTTATAGACCTTATTATTACTCTCAGTTCTCCCTTTTGTAGGAAAATCTCCATCTAAAATGCCATTTATTCACTGATATCTATTTTGTAAATCCCTTTCTCTTTCTGTGAATTACTGTTCAAAGAAAATTAAATCTGATCATATCATTCCCAAGATTAAGCCTAGTCATCGTCCCTACAATATCCAGCAGAGCTTGCTAAATGGTGCACCTGAATGAGTATAGATGTGACAAGATGTTAGTTTCCTTATATCCGGGTGTGCGTGTGTGTGTGTGTGTGTATGTGTGCGTTAAGGCTGGGACAGTTGTGTGTTGTTAGAATAAGTGACACACCAGAATGCCTGTACTATGGGCATTTTCTGAGTGTTAAACATGGAATTATTGGAAATGACTAGTGTTAAATAGAAGCTAGGACTCCTCAAAGTATGCTTTTCATCATTTTCCCATTGCCCTCCTGCTCAAGAAAAGGCAAACAGTGAAGCCTCTGATATAATCTGCCCTTTAGTGCCCATCTCTTTTGAGAGTTAGCAGGTCAGGAAACCCCAGCACCCCTCTGACCTTTTGAAGTGCCTGCTGAAGTCAGAGGCTTTGTTTGGGCCAGAAGCCTCTTCCAGGAAGTGGTTTCTTATGCAGTTGCTGCTAGTTCTGCCAGAAATGCTGTTTTCTTGGCCCTTTGCCTCATAGGCCGCTTTTCATCCATCAGGTCTCAGTTCAATGCCGTCTGCTTCAGGAGCCCTTCCCGGACACGTAGGCACATTCCCGTGTTTGTACACCCCTGAAACAGCCCATTCCCCATGACTGACTCGAGAATGTCTGCTTGTTTCTACTTGCTTTTGCTCAGGCAGCCTTTCTCTGACAGACTCTCTCAGGTTTTCCTTCATGATGCAAAGATACTTAGAGTACTGTTCTCAAGTGATGTCATTCCTTTTCTTCCAAGTAATAGCTGAGACTCAGGCTACTGTGACAGTGGGGGTCCTCCTTCTTAAACATGGCACCAAATTCTTCTGTGCCTGTCTGTGCTCTGTGGGTGGAAAGTGGAAGCGGAGTGGTACAAGTGGCAGTTTTAGGGGCCAGGCCAGAGGTTCACACTCTGGCACTCAATCTCATGGGACACAGTATAGCCATGTGCTTGGGAGAAGAATCAACATGTTGCAGGTATACAGGTTTAGTGGATACTTAGCTGGTCTCTGATACGAGGTTGTTTACATCTACGAACAAATTTCCAAAGCTAGAATAGAATAAATCAGGACTGGGAAACATTAGAAGTTTTTCAATGGATTGAACTGTAGCAAAGAAAGAGTGATGATTTTTATCCTGGTTATAGGATAACCATCCTTGAAATACATCATTAAGTCTAATCTATACTTTCTATGCATATAGTAAGAGAGAGATTCTTTCTATGAGGAAAAATGTGAGCAAAACCAAAAAGTCAGTTTGATATAATTAAAAATCATTTATAATTGATTTACTTTGTATCACATAAAGAATTCCATGTGTGGTATTCAAATCATTTGAATATTCCTTAGTACTTCATTTAGTTTACATTTTCAAATGCTGTTGCCAGAAAGAACAGTAAATTGTTATTTTTCAGGGTCAGCAGAGTGCTTAATACAAAGAAGACTGCTTACTAAAAGTTGAGTGTCCCATACGTCTCCTTTATTGCTACCTGCCTGCATGCTCTTTCTGCAAAGGAATTGTAAAACAAGTCTTCACAAAATCTTAAGTATTTGGCCTAAAACTATAGGTGTCGAGCCTATTGTGTGCCATGTTATTACCTAAAAAACCCAAACACCTCTTTTACTATCTGATCTTTAAAAGCTTCCATTTTATCGTCTGATGTTCCTTAAAAAGCTTTAATGTAACAGCACAGATATAAGCTGTAGATTGGCGATGGGTAATTAACATGTTAAGGACTTCATGATGCATCATCATTTCAAAAATAGCTTGAACAAGTGCCTCATGGTTTCTGCAGTGTGTTCATATTGGTGGCAATGCCGGATTAGTGAAATGATAGACAATGATGGGGAGTAAGGTTGAGAGACTGAATTTAGGCTTAAAGTAGAAGCTCTGAGGACTATGGTAGAGTGGTCTTCCTCCTGGGCTACTAAATTTTAACTACTATAACAAGCATAAAATCATTACTCAAGATCTTCATAAACATCTTCAGAAATCTGTTCCATTTGCATCAGGACTTAGACTTTTTTTTTTTTTTTTTGAGACAGGGTCTCGCTTTGTAGTTCAGGCTGGCCCTAAGCTCACTATGTAGCCCAGGCAAGTCTTGAACTCAGCAATCCTCCTGTCTCTGCCTCCTGAGTGCTGGGATTACAGGCGGGAGCCACCACACCTGGCTAGACATAATTTTTAATTGGCAAAATAAGTGTTGTTGGAGAGGCGGGTTTGGCTGATTGTTGGAAATTCAGAAGAGAAAATTTGCAAGAAAGGAGCAATAACTAATGACCAAAACAATCCATTCTAAGAAAGCTTCATAAGATCTATGAGAATTTCTCCTTAGAGGAGGATCTTCTTGATAATAAGGACCAGCAGCCTCAACAGCAGTTGACTGCCAGACAACGGGCGGTGAGAAAGCACCTGCTGTCATCTGGCCTGCTTGAAAGGAAGGTCTAGACATGCAGGAAAGAAGCACTAGAGATAGGCATTAAATCATAGCATAGGGGGCCTGGGTCATTTCTCTTTTTAAATTTTGTGTGATTATTATTTTTGGCAATCTGAAGAAAAAGAGGCAGAGTGAGGAAGAAACTGCATGGCCAGGAGAGGGGATAAGAGTACTTAATAGAGTAAGATGTATTAATATGTCAGAGGGATGGAGATGAAACTCACGGATGTCACAGGGCCTAAGGAAGCTTCTTTCCTATCTCAGGATGATGGAAATGGTGGGTAAAGATAATGGCCGAGAGATCCTGGGAACCGAAGGGACTTCTGTGTTGTGGCTTCCATTTTCTGTGTGACAAAATCTCACTGTAAGGCCTTATGCAAAAGGTGCAGGGTACAAGAAGAAAAGGGTGTCAGGAGTCACAGTATTTCTTTATTTATTCCTAAGACAAAGGTAGATGCTTAAAAGACCTTACAAAAAAGGTAAGAAGCTCTAAGGCACTAACAGCTCAAATACTTTGTATTTAAGGGATCTGGAGAAGAGGTTGAGTCAGAGCAGTGAGAAGATGAGGAGTGAGGTGAGAGGTTTACCTGAAACCTGTGAAACTGTGTCAGGGAAGGTCCTGTGCTCAGACTGACCAGACAGCTTAGGGACAGACACATGGACATGGGGGATCAGATTGGTGGCAAAGCCAGATTAGTAAAATGATTGACAATGATGGGAGGTAAGGATGAGACATTGAATTTAGGCTTAAAGCAGAAGCTCTGAGGACTATGGTAGAGTGGTCTTCCCCCTGCCCTACTAAATGTTAATTACTATAACCAGGATAAAAATCATTACTCAAGATCTTCATAAACATCTGTATAACACATTTTTTCTCACTGTGTATTCAGGGTGCCACAGGGTATGAATTTCTTTTTAAATTTATTGCCCTGTTTCCTCCTTATCAAATCTGCATCCCAAACCCTTCACCTTTCCTTCTGTACTATCTCCTTTCAATTTACCCATGCACCACTGGGTGGCTCGGGCTGCTGGACGTGGTCAGAATCCGACTGAGGCCCTCTCTGAGGAAGGAAAGGAGGAGTATGGCAGGTGTTGGTGCAAGGCACCTGTTTGGGAGATAGACTGATGTTTCACAGGCTATTACTATAAACCTGGAGCTGAGAGATCAGGACGGCTTGAAGTGGCTCCTGATACTGGCTACTTGACAATCAGTGAAAAACAAAATGTGACACGTCTGATCCCACTTGAAGTAGCCCCACCTATGAGCAGAGTCCATAGAATCATAGTTTTAGAGTTGCAGTGCCTTTGCCATCCCCAAAGAGGAAATGTGATGTGTTAGTAATCACAAAGGTAGATACAGCAGAGTTAGGATCATCTTCATTTAAATAATTTCTAACGTCCACCTTCAAGTGGAAACAGAGAATTCAAACATCTTCTGGGATGTGGCTATTGCTGGGTGGTGTCAGTTTTCTGTCAAAAAGGCCATTCATTGTAACGTCTGTGGCTCAAATCTTAAATGTCACCAGATGGTCTGCATATTAAAGGCTTATTCCCCGTGTGTGGCACTACTGAGAGGTGGTGGGGGTCTAGCAGAAGCAACTGTATCATCGAGGGCAGGACCTAGCAAAGGGTATTGGGAGCTGCACTCCTGCCTGCCTATCTTTTTGCATCCTCACTGACATGAGGCAGGCAGCTTCGTCACTCACTGGCTTCTTTTGCGATACACTGTACTGCCAAATCAATGGGTCAAAATGATATGAATGGAAATTATGAGCCCAAAACCAGGAGCCAAAATAATACTTTCCCCTTTTAACTTGCGTATCTCAGGTATTTTTCACAATGACAAAATGCTGACTGCCAATGAAAATTGTCAGAGAATATAAGCGAACAACATTTATAACTTATTGTGAAGTAATTGATTTCTTTCTGTATAGGAGTGGGAAGTTTAAATGGAAATGGGGCTTCATCAGACTCCAAGTCTGTAGGTTCCTTACTTTTGGACTTTCCTCCCAGCATAAAAGCTGTCCTGTGTACACTGCTATTCTGTGACAAAGGATCTAAGAGAGAAGGTGAAGATGTCTTATCTGACTGATGACTGGAAGGGGAGGCCCGGGACGAGTGGGGAGTATGCTCAAATTTCTAGTTTGAGTGCTGAGTAATCATTTGCATAAATGCTAATGAAGAATAGAAAAGGAAATAGTTTTCTCTTCAGTTTTTCTGTCATTGGAGGCACTAATCATCCTTCTGAGTCCGTATGTTCACACTTTGGTACAGAATGTTGCATAGAATACTCATTATAGTAAGAAGTAAGTTTGGCCCCAGGAATAACATGAGAAAATTACAGCTTGTGCAATGTTTGGAAGGAAAACGCAAATATTTAGTGAAAGTATATATGTATATATGTATCAGAGTTGAAAGTATATATGTATATATGTATCAGAGTAGAAAGTATATATGTATATATGTATCAGAGAAAGTATATATGTATCAGAGTTGTCTTAATCTAGCCCAAGCTAAGCCAGTAATTTTGGGAAGAGGCAGTTGTATGCAAGATGGCGTATGGACAGAGAGAGGGGTTCTCTCTCAAAGTCCTGGGTAAAGAAAAGCATGGTGCACTGAGGAAAACAGTGGTAGATGAGAATGAGCAAATTAGAAGAGATGAACATGAATGTAGGCTGATTAGTCAGGTTGGCCTCTGAAAGAATTGGTTTAAGAAGATACACAATTGTATTCCAGAGTCCATAAACTCTTTTTTTTTTTTTTTGAGACAGGGTCTTGCTTTGTAGTTCAGGCTGGCTCTGAGCTCACTATGTAGCCCAGGCAAGCCTTGAACTCAGCAATCCTCCTGCCTCTGCCTCCCGAGTGCTGGGATTACAGGCGTGAGCCACCACGCCCGGCACTGTGGTATGTGGTATTGATGGGTGGTGGGCGTGAGTCTCCACGCCCAT
>PVIC010006585.1:0-53901 GCA_004025085.1 Thryonomys swinderianus
TTTTTTTAAATTATACAAAGATTAGAGAATAATGTAACATGGTAGTTTTCATAATGTCTGGGTGGTCTTTGTTGTTTTTTAAAAAATGTGAAGTTTGGAATCGGGGAAAGCTGTCAGAGTCACAGCACTTAAGATGGGCAGCATGTGCCCATAGTTCCAGCAACTCAGAAGGCTGAGGCAGGAGGATCACCCAAGCTCAGGACTTTGAGGTCAGCCTGGGCAATGTGGTGACAACCTGTTTCAAAAGAACAAACTGAGATGTCCAACTGACAGCTGAGAGAAGACCAAGAAAGTAAGGGCCTTATTCGAGTCCAGTGGTTCCTACCTTTCAGTCATTTTTTTTATCACATTCTCTTATTTTGTCTTTCGTCAATAAAGATTTTATTATTGACTTTATTCTTTCTTAAACTTTTTAAAGCTATTTATTTATTTATTTATTAGTAATGTTGGGGATTAAACCCAGGACCTCAGGCACACGAATCCGGTAATCGACTACTGAACTACCCCTCTGCTCCCTTTTATTTTATCTTCTAGGTGGCAAACTTTCAAATTTCTTTGTATTAGTATATTTCTTGTGATAGATAGTAGTTACATTCATCTTGGGCAATGGGTGCATACACATATCACATCTTAATCATTCTAACTTCTTCTTCTCCCCTCCCCATCTTCAGACTCCTTCCCATCTCATCATTTTGAGACAGGGTCTTTCTAAATTGCCCAGAATAGCTTCATAGTTGTGATCTTCCACCTCACCTTCCCCCATAGCTGAGATCTCAAGCACGCACCAGCTCCTTTATACTCTTAATCAGTTTAATTAAGCTACAGGCTTCATCCCACAAAGTATACCCACTTTCATTCTGCACCAGGAGTCTGGAGAAGCTCGTGGGTGCCTATAATCACCTTTGCCATCAAGGCACAAATCATTTCCATCGTCACTGGTCGTGCCTTGGGCCGCTGTGCCACAGCCCTCCCTCAGCGTCCCATGGCTTTGGCAGCCTGTTCACCGTAGCTCCCGGGTGTCCTTACCAAGAAAATCATCTCCACGTGGTCATGAAGAACACGATCTTTTCTTTCTGATTTCTCACACTTCACTTTTGCTTCTGAAATTCGTCCATCTTACCACATCTTAACACCCGGCTTGTTTTCATAGCTCTCTATTCTATAGAGAGGTGACAGTTTCTTTATCCACTTGTGTGTGGTCATTGAAGGGACTTCTAATTCGAGGCTATCATACCTGACTGCTCTATGAACATTTGCATACAAGTCTTTGTGTAAACATGTTTTCCTACTTCTCTTGGGTACATACCTAGGAGAGGCATTGCTGGGTCACACCATACATGTATGTTTTAAACTAATTTTCAAATTTAAATAAATTTATTTTGAAAAACTTCATGTCACTACTATGACTGGAAGGCAGTCCCATTTGCCATAAATAAAAACTGATCATACTCAGAAAGCCATGAATGTGTAATTAGACTTTGTGGGATTGTGCATCGCATGCAAATGCTCTACCCATGAAATCTTGGGTGAAACAATGTCTGTACATGCCGGAGAGACATCGCTGCCTGCCAGGGGCTTGGAACCTTAAGTTAGTTCCAAGAACTCTGTTAAAAGGGCAGATTAGTAAGTATTAGAGAAGTGTTAAAGACTGGGCCAAATTCTGTTTGAAGAAGAAGAAACCGAAGAGGATTGAGCATTACTCATCATCACTCAGATAGGCCACCTGGAACCAGGTAGTCAGTTCTCCTCCAGAGAACAGGAGGCAAGGATACCTCGCCCCAGCCTGAGTACCTCTGGTGTTGCTGCCAGCTTGGTCAAGACAAATGTCTTTCCAGCCACATACTGCTATAAGTGACCTGCAAGTAAGAACCACTTATTGACAGGGTAGAACTGTTGGACGAGCAATGAAAAGGCTGTACAAATCAGATTCACTGTTCTCATTGATGATGAGGATTTTGACCTCACCGAGCGATATCCCAAGTTAAGTGTGCAGAGGAGGAGGGCCGCTGCACCAATCGGAAGCCACATCAAGAGGAGCCCGTCCGTAAGTCTCTGGGTCCCATGGTTTCACAGCAGCGAGTCTCGTGTTGCTGTGGTCCTGTCTGTGCTCACATGTGGCAGGTGTTCGGGGCTGGCCACACGCCAGATATCTGACCTTAGGCAAGCAGTGTGGTCTCTCGGAGACTTGGTGTGATTGCACTACTGGGGGAGCTGCACCTCCAATCTTATGCTGAAATTTTAACCCCCCAGCGAGTCGGCACAAAGCGATGGAGCTTCGGGGAGGAAATTAGGTCATGAGATGCAGACCTCCTGAATGGGATTACAGACACTATAAAGCAGGCTTTCAAGTCGATTCTAAAGCGCTTAGGAGCCAATCTGGAGTGTTTCTTTCTTTTTTTTTTTTTTTTGCCAAAAGTAGAAAGTTTTATATCAAAATAGTAACTGCAATCTCCTGGACCTTAATGAAAAAGAGTCCACAAAAGTCCCTCAAACTTTCTAGCATATGAGATATCTGAGAACTGGGAACTTGGCATCTGGATCTTTAACTTCCAGTCCTCAGAAATCAGAGTAATAAATGTTTGTTGGATAAACTGCTCCATCTATTGCATAGACTAAGACACTCAGTTTCTCATCTGTGAAATGGGAATAAATTAGTACCTGCTTCTCTTCGCAGGCTGATTGTGAGGTCTGCATGAGATGTTGAAGGAAAAGAATTAGCCAAGTTCCACACAGGTAATCTTCAGCGAGTAGCAACAGCTGTTGTTATTTGTTATTATACAACAATGGCATGAAACGTTAGGACATAGGGTGCTCTGTGGAAAAGACTATGGGTGAGTCTGTCAACAAGTGGTTATTTCTAAAATAGCCACCATATTCCTAGCATTCCAAGACTCAGGATGCCCCAGATAGGGAGGGAGGACAAGCCTGGTCTTTTCCCTCATGAATCTTGAATTTAGTAGGAGATAAGAAATAAGCACAAAGACAACAACAGATAGCTAAGGTAACTTCAGGTTCTGATAAGAACTACAAAGATGATAAATGCAAAAGGTTTTATACAGAAAGTGAGGTGTACCAGTCTGGTCAGCAAGGGTCTCGCTAAGGATTTATAAAATTGAGACCTAAATGATCAGAAGAGTTCTGGAAAAGATGAAGAGATAATCCAAGGCAGGAGAACTGGACAATGACAAGCTTTCCAACATTAGCTTGTACAAAGGTCCTGTACTTGTTGATTTGAGGGGCAGACTAGGCCAGAGGCAAAGATGCCAGGGAAAGGTTTCACAGGTTCTAGAGGCTACCTAGGAAATTAGTATTTTATTCTGTTTGAAACAGGAATATTCTTCTGCAAGTGTTTTGTTTTGTTTTGTTTAGGATAGGATAGGGTCTTGCTTTGTAGTTCAGTCTGACCCTGAGCTCACTGTGTACATAGGTAAGCCTCGAACTCACAGCAATCTTCCTACCTCTGCCTCTTGACTGCTGGGATTACAGATTTGAGCTGCCACGCCCAGCACTGTGGTATATTATGCTGATCGCTGGTGGGTGTGAGTCACCACAATCTGTATTGTTGTATCTGGTGACTGGGGATTGAACCAGGGACCTTGCGCTTGCTAGGCAGGCGCCAGAACCAGTAAGCCGAATCTCCAGCCCTTCTGCAAGTGTTTTAAGCCAGAGAAAGACAAGACTGATGACTATTCCCTGTACAGATGTTGAACCACAGGGAGCTGGAGCAGAAGCCAGGAGCCCAATTTGCAGGAATGCATGTTAAGAGGTGCTGGCGCCCTGGACTTGGCTGAATGCAGTGCACGGGCAAGAATGGGCCTCATTCAGGGTGCACGTCGAAGGTGGAGAGGAGGACACACTGGTAGATTAGAGACAGAGAGTGGTGGGTCAGAACGGCAGCAAGCAGTCAAGATGAACCCCAGGCTTCTGACCCTCACAGCTGATGAACAGTCTTGTCGCTCCCCAAGATGGGGAAGGGGGAGAGGAGCAGGCCTGTTGGAGCATGTCATGGATGAGGAGCCCGTGACAGTTACAATGCAAGGGAGGAGTCGCTTCTGGTACCCAGGAAAGAGTCCCAGGCCTGTGACTAAAATCTCAGGTCAAAGATTTAATGTATTTTTAAGTCACGGTAGCAGAAGACAGCCAGGGAGAGAATCTAGAGGAGTCCAGCCTGACAACACTCGGTGGCCTGGGGTGGGGGGACAGCGCGAGTGAGGAGCAGGCGGCCCACGTGCCCTCTTGAGGCCTCCCAGGGGACACCAGCTTGGTAAATGCTGCGGAGAAGTCCCGCAGCCAGAAAAGAAGCCTGCGCCTGTTGGTCTTAGAATTAACCAACTTTACTCGGTCATGAAAACCTTTGTACTAGAAAGCCAAGTAACATGCCACAGAGCACAAGCTCAAGACATCACATGGGGCTTTTAAGAACGAGTGAAATCGGGGACGTAGGCAGTGTGGTGAAAACATACTGTCAGCGTTCACGTGTCAAAATTGTACAACAGCAGAAGACTTCTTACCATCAATCCCTCTCCTGATACACCCCCTCCTCCACATTTTCCATTGTTCAAGTCACTTTCTGAAGCACATCAAAGTGGGGCCAACAGAAATTAGGCTTGTGGACATGTCAGCATGTCTCCATTTCAAGGGATTCACCCCCCCCAGCATTGAGCAATTTCTGGCCCCGCCTCAATGTCAAAATGACCTGAAAGGTAAATGCTTGGCAGTAGCCAAGGCAGCCTAAACACATTCATGAAGGAGGACTTCCAAAACTGCCTCAGAAAATGGCACAAGCATTGGGATGCGTGTGTTCCGACTGAGGAGGAGTGTTTTAAGGTAACTCGCAGCCACATAAATTTTTAAAACATTTCGACACGCACCGTGTTTTTTGGTTACACCTTGCCAGTCTAGGAGAACGTCTAGAAGAGGAGTCGGCGAACCTTCTGTAGAGGCCTGAGCCCAGAGAGCGTGGGCCCGCTGTGCTGTGGTGCCGCACGGCACGGGAGCAGCCAAGGCTGGCTCGCTCCCCAGAACACGGCGTTTCCTAAACCAGGCAGAGGCCAAGTACAGCCCTTGGGCCTGCGAGTTGACGTCATTCTCCGATCAAGGATAAGAAAATCCAAAGAAGGAGAAGGCACAGAGTCGTGATGCCAAGCAGAGCAAAGGCGAGAGGAGGGAATGAGCGGCATATGTCTGGGTGGTAGGGAGTACCCAGCCCAGGGAGAGGTGGGCATCTCCCTCCTGTGTGGTCATCTCCACAGAGCAAGAGGGAGGAAGAAACCTCCAGAATCCTGTACTCCAGACAGGGAGATGGAGACGCACAGGGTGAGCAGTGTCCCAAGCAGGGCCACGGCCCGTGTCACCTGGCGCTGAGCCCTGGGCGCGCCTTGCAGGGAGATAATCTACCCCGGGGAGCGGGCAGGAAGACAGAGGGCCCTCCCCATCCCTGGTGCTGGCCTTGTCTGTCTGCCACCTGTGCCTCTACTTCCTCCCTGGCCTTGTCACATGAAAGGGGAAAGTACCCCAGCAAAGAGAATAGATCCGGGAATTAACAAATGCCAGTGCCTCCGGTGCCCATGATAGCAAAAAGAGATCCAAGAAAACACTGATATTTATTTATCTCGTGTTTTCTTTCAGATCTACCAATGTGACAATAACATGTGTCACTGTCAGCCCAAGCCCTGCTGGCAACACCTTGAAAACTACGCAGAGGTTCAGAAAATAAACAGCAGTCTCTCTGATTCCAGTGATAAAATACCAGTGTAAGAGGAGCCTCCTGGGATCCATAATCTGGAATTGTCAGGGGATAAGAATTGTCTGTCTTTTTGATAAAAGATGTCAGCTACCCTTCTGGGTTTTAAACAGAAAGAAACACTTCTGATTATGAGACTGGCTGTGTGTCCCGAAGTCTGTTGAAAGGATCTGTGTGTGCAATAAATGTGCTTCCCCTGCCCATCACTGTCCTTAAAATTTCTTTATCAGACGGAAACTCAGCCAAATCAGAGACACTGAAGCACACGGCTCTGGAGGGCCTTGTTTTTCTCCGTGAGCCTGCTTCGTGAAAGCTGAAGTTTCCTGATTGCTACTCAGTTCAAAAAGCCTTCAAAGACCGCTCCAGAATTGGCAGCTATTATTTTTTTTTTCCTAAGGCTTAGGACTAATTAGCCTCATGAAAGATTGTTTGGTTGTTTGTGGTCTGCGGTTGTTACACGACTTGTTTTGCCTTGAAAGATGCTGCAAAGGCTTTTTTCTTTCTCAATTGAAATTCAACAGGGGAAAAAATAGCCCAATTAGGAATCATCAGCGGACTGCCTCACACATAATAAGCTCTGAAAAAATAAATATTTATTGAATGAGTGAATGAGTGACTGAATATTAAATAGACCCTCAGACTGGACCAAACTACGGATCCAAAATAAGAATTGCAGTGCCATCAATACCTGTTGATAAAGGAAGGCTAGAGGCCTAGTTTTACTCACACCAACGAAACTCAACTGACCCCTAAGACATTGTAAAAGGTCAGTCATTCATTCAACAAACATTCATAGTACATCAACTCTCTTCCTGGCCGGAGAGAATGCAGTGAGAGTGGGATGTCAGGGTCTAATTACCTAAGGAGGGCAGACAGAAGGACACAAAGTGGGACAATATGTGAGCTTAACTGAGTACTCCAGCTAAGGCTAACAGCAGTTGACCTGCTCTGGCTATGGAGTTCTAGGAGGCTACTCCAAGGAGGTGTCTCTTAGCCTGCACTTTGAAGAATAACAAAGCCCCAGCCAGGTAAAATCTTCGGTGTTTGTGAAATAGGGATCCAGTGTCCCCCAACTATGGAAATCAGAAGTCTAAAACTGGTGTCACTTGGAGGAGAGTAAGCTCTGGACAAGGCCGCGGTATTTGGGAGAATCCCCTCCCAGCCTCTCTAGGCTCAGTGGCCGCCTGCTCCCCTTGGCTTTCGGCTGCATGTCAAAAGTCTGTGCTCCATCTTGACCCCACTTTGTCCTCTGTGTGTTCGTCTCGACCAGAATGTCCATTGTTTCTGCCAACACCTGTTTTAAGACTGTCGAGGACATGTCTCTCATGTGCTTTGAAATTCTTCTACCTTCTATCTGCTAATCAGCTCCAGGGCAAACAGCCATAGGATTAGATCTGTCCGTGAAGACGTCACTTCCTGTTCCCAGTTGAAAATCTCTGTGGTGAATCAGGGTGTTTGGGGAACAGTCCCACATGGCTGTCTGTCACGCTCGGGGACTACGTCCCTATGGAACGTTGCAGAGCCCGTGTGATGTATCCCTTCAGCACCTGTGTCCTTTAACCATTTTGCTTGGGGTATATTTGCAATGTATTATGTTCTTCCAGGATGATCTTCTGTACTTCAGGACAGAAAACCCAACCCAAAGACTACTGAATACGGCACTGGGGATCCCACATGAATTATTTCCAATTTGCCAGAGTTTGGGCCAAAAAGCTGAGGTCTCCTATAATTCCTTAGGCCTTTGACTATTTTTGCCTTTGATTATTTTTGACTATTATTGTTTCTTCCTGAGTGCCATGTGGGATTGTGTTCTTGGGGTTCTATTCCTTATGAGCCCCCTTAATGGAAATAGTCCGGCCTGTCCCGAAGCTCTGCTATGAGCAGAGGAGGCCATCCCACTGTGGTCTTTGCCAAACACAAACAAGTACATCACTCCCCTCCCCCCATGTCTCTCCCCTGCTGCATCTTCCCACTTAAATCACAGCTTCTCACTGTTTTTGTGATGAACTCTCAGCAAGACCAGCATAGCAGCCTAGTGTGGCGCCTGTGGACCCCTCCATAAGCCACCAACCACGGTAGGCCCCACACTCCCTTCTGGCCCTGCAGCTTTGTACCTGCTGTTCACCGTACCAGGATCGTTCTTTTCCTGGCTTTTCCCGCTGAGTTCCTCTCAAGTTGCAGGTTTCAGCTCCAGCAAAGCCTTACTTGATCTTACTGTGCATGTGGCACTATAACTATCTGTCCCCTCAGCCTCAGTCACTCATCCCAAAGGCCTGTATCTCTTGTAGCTGTCAGTGTGTTTGCTGTGTACAACAAAGCTCCTCTGCACACCCACAGAATGACTGAATGACCTGCCCAAGTCCTAAGTTGCTGTTGGGATGCCCTCCGGAAGCAAAGTCTTCATTGAATCCAAGAGAAGGCAAGTCACCTTTCTATGAGGAGAGTCCCCCTTTCTAGGGAAAATTGAACTCTGCCTTTTGATCAGCCTCCCATCACCACCCATTTGCCCCAGCCTGGCAGGCCAGGGCCCGTGATTCTGCAAGGAAAGGGTCTGAGCTCTGTCACTCTGTATGACCCTCAGGGACTGAGTCACAGTAGTGACTGAGGACCTAGACCCATTGCATCCTGGGAAGCCTAAATATCTGCAACCATTCCCAGCCCCAGCCCAGGAAGCACAAAGCTTTGTGTCCTATGGCCACAAGGCTCCAGGTTGCCACAGCTCCTCCAACCATGCTCACAAAAAAGTCCAGGAGCCAAAGAATCACCAACTCCTTCATCAAGCCTGTGCAGGAAAAGTCATACAGGGAGAAGAACCAGGTCTCTACCTCCTGGTACTCAGGCTCAGGTTGTTCAGGAGTCGAGAAAGAGAGCCTGTCTTCCCAAAGCACCACCTGATCCAGCCCTGAGGACCACTACGCAAGGTAAAAAGTGGAGGGCTTGGTACATAGAACAGGCCCTGATAGGAGGCGGGAGAAGGAGGAGGGCACAGGGCTCTGTGGCTATGCCCACACAAATAGCTGAAGGCCTGTGGACTCCACAGCATAGCTGTATATGTCCCTGCATAACCACGTGATCTTCAGTGTTAATTTACCTTCCAGTGTCTTGGTTTCCTCACCTAGAAGATGAGCTTCCTTCTCTCAGAGGTTGATGGTATGATCACACACATGGGTACAGGCAAAGTACTTAACAAAGAACCGGGCACACAGCATGGTGCCACAGATGCCACCAGACTAGCTGTAACTTCTTGGTGGAGCTGATATTCCTGAAATATCAGCTTCCATTAAATATCAGAATGGTCCAGACACATGCGAATGGTTTAATCCAGGTTTCTGGTTTGGCAGGGACAATATTTGCCCGTAGAACTTTATAAATAATGTAGTATCATAAAATGATAACTTGGCTGGACAAAAGGAAAGTTCACATCTGTGGTATGACAAAAGCTATGTCGGGGCCTAGAGGACCCAGGGGTGTCTCCGAAGGCCTCAGGAGGCCCTGTTCCCTGGTCAGGCACGATGGTGTGAGGGTGACACTGCGGGCTCTGAGACCAAGCTGTACTGGGGTCAACTCCTGGGACTGCCTTTTGCTACCCCTCCCCCTTCTCCGTCCTCATCTGGAAAATAGGAATAACACTGGCACTTCTGTCTGAAGTCCATTAGGATGATATACTGAAATAATTGAAGTCAAATTCAGCCTATGTCCTGGCAGAGAGCAGCCATGGATCATGGATCAGTATTGTTTTCTGTGTGTTAAAACTGCGCAGAACCAGCACTGTGAGGCTGTTTATCCGTCTCAACGGCCTAAGATAGACGAGAGGCAGGTGGGAACTTGAGGGTTTGCAAACTAAACTCCAAATACCCGGATGCTTTGCTTACCATCTTCTTGCTCATGAGAACCAAGAAGGTGCAGGTCACCTAAGTCAGCGCTCAGGTGCCTGAGTTCTGTGTTAACAGACATTGATGAAATTGAACCAAGTCAACTCTACCGGCTTTGGATAGAGTAGCAGCTTCCTGGACTCTGTGAAGGGATTCATCATGGTGTCTGATGGAGAGGGATGGCCTCCCCTTCTGCTGGACCTGCATGTCATTCTGGCCAGAGGGTGGACCAGCTGCCCATGCTAGCCTGGCCCGGCAGCCATCCATCTTGATGAGAAGCAATTTCATAAATCTAAATGGGGCACAGGTCCGATGCCATTCAGTGAGCTCAACAAGTTAATCAGAGTCTTGGTGCCCAGGGTGTCATGGCTGTGCTCTCTCGCTGGCTGCTGTGGCTACTCTGAAGCAGGACGTGCTCCCCAACCCTTGAGGCCAGAAGCTCCTACTCAGCCATAGCCCTGCATCTGTTGCTTTCTGACCCTGTGCATTCACCCCAAAACCTAGAACGCGAGGGGCAGCAAACAGCAGTGGAGATGCTGAGGGCGGAGGCCGTGCTGCTGCCCCTGACTTCTGGGCTAACTCCAGAAAACTGCGACTCCGCCCCTCCCCCCGGGGCCTTCCTCTCTCTGAGATTATGCAGAGGGGCGAATGGCCAAGCGCGGGCCTTGAGAGCGTGCTCCCTCGGAGACGCGAGCCTCCCCGGCCAAGTTCTCATCTGAACGCTTTCAGCACCTGATTGATGGCCAGGCGGCAGGGAGGCCGCTGGGCCGCCCGTCGGGTCCCTGGAAACCGATCATCAATCCAAGGCGTGCATCACAGGTGGCGGGCGCTTTGAGCCGGACGGTGGAGGAAAGGGTAGTAAACCGAAACGAATGTGTCTGCATTTAGTTCTGGAAGTGTGAGTTTTCGGGATTTCCTTTTTTATTTACTTTGAATTCCCTCCTCTCAGATTTAAACCTTCTGTCTCCTCTGTGCTCATGTTCACATTTCAACCTATAAATTTCATTTTAATAAAAGAGGTGTCTAGCCGGGAGATAAAACGGCTTTTAAGACAGAAAACTTCTGTCCCCACCCCACCCCCATCTTTCACACATTTTGTCTCCAGCCCCAGATGTTTCCTCTGCCTTATCTACACGCTGAAAAGAAACACCAGTATGCCGGCCTTTCAAATTTTCCGCCACTGAGACAAAGGCCTCAGGAGGGGATCAGGACTGGCTGGCCTGCGGCTAGGTTGGGCTGGGAGGGCAATGGGGAGAAGTCAGGGCCGGGAGAAGAACCCCAGAGGGCTCAGGCCATGGACTTCTGGGCTTCTGTTACCCTGGCTCACCCCCACCCCACAGAACCACGAAAAACTGTAAACACCCCACCCACCTGTTGGACAAGGCTGCAGAAGCAGCCTCAGCCTCGTTCCTGATGACCTCCGGTGACAGGCCGTGCTGGGATCGTGCCTACGGCACAGCCAGCTTCAGGGCCTTTTTTTTCTGCTGCTCTGCCGGGCTTGCTGGGAATTTCCATTTCCCCTGATGATTACCGCCTGTTGCCTCCTCCAGGACCTGGTCTCCTGAGCCAAAGCCCTTTCTAGCACATCAGGAAGCCGGTGACAGTCTTCTGCCACACGCCTCTCTCCTCTCTTCTGTGGAACCCGGCCCTCAAAGCAGTTATGTAGGGTTTTAACTTTAATGCACACAGTAGGTACTCTTACAGTCCTCGCTACCCACGTCCGGAGTGCCAAGTGTGTCACAAATAGTTCAGACCTCAGCCATGTCCCGGGCGACCCACGCCACCTGACAGCCATGCTGACCTGTTGCCGAAGCCTCCTACATGGGTTCCCAGAATGCCCTTTCCTGATCTGGCCACTGCCACAGCCTCACCTGGCCCTAGTTTACACACACACACGCACACGCACACACATATGCACAAACACACATCTCTCATAGACAGATGTTTTTATATTAATAGTTACATTTGTATTTTAATGAGTAATAGAAAATAAATTGCTTTTCCAATTACAATAATGATCTAAAGCCCTCTTTCCAAATGAATACTTCTAAGTAAAGAAGTCAGTCCCTTTACATTTTGGAAAGGTCAATAAAAGAGAAGCAGCAGCCAGGGGCACACAGAGAGGGCAGGGGAGGGGCCTGATGGTGCGCAGTTGGGAATCTGTGCCTGGGTCTGAAACTAGCTCTGTCTTTTGCCAGCTGTGTCACCCTGGACAGGTTCCTCTCAGCCCGTCCCAGGGTCACGGGGAGTGACACTTCAGCGCCATTGTGCTGGGGAGCTCCTAACTATGGCCCTTTGCTCCCCCACACCCCTGGCATGACAGTTCTGAAAGCCAAATAGGATCTTGTCACTTCCTCCTGAAAACTCCCCTTTGCGACCTGTAGGATGAAATGTGAACCTCTCAGGATAGTCCCCGAGAGCTTCCAGGCCTATGTCTGCTTGATTTCTACTTCCTTCTCTGTCCCTTGTCACCTGTGTTCAGTCTCATCCATGCCCGTCAAATGCACCTTCTTGGTTCAGGCCCCTGTGCATTTGCCCTCACTGTCCCCCGGCCGCAGACACGTCCCTTGTCTGATATCCATGGGGCAAATGCCCAGGTTTCCAGGCTCATTCAAAGAGCAGTTCCTCAAGAGAAACTCACTGACGCTTTCCCAGCCTGGGCAAGGTCAGCCCTCTGACATAGCCAAAAGTCACTGAAGTGACTAAGCATCCACACAAAGCTGAGTTATACAAAATTATGGTGTATTTAAAAAAAAAAGGATCTTGAATGAAAGCTCACATCAAAGGTTCACAAAGGTTAGTTTTTCTCTTTATCTTGAAAAAAATGCAAGGGAAGTATTTCAAAACACATTTTCTTGATATTTAACCACATCTAAGCTATCATTATGACTGTGAGCTGACAATTTGACAAGGCCTGCTCCTAACTTCTATTTCCTGTAGAAGTTGCACGACAGACCAGCATAACTCCATATTTAATTATAAGACCAAGATTGAGAAAGGCCATTTCTAAGCATATCAGAGAATTGTGTTCATCCTCTCAAGAAATGTTCACAGTCATGATGTTCCATTCATCTCTGTGACATGATGAGCATGTTATTATCTTGTTTATTTTTCTGGTCTTTGCCAACCACTCCACCTTGGCTGGCAGGTCTTCTCTGCTCATCAGCTTTGAGAACTATCCCAGGCAGTTCTGCCACATCACCTCTATCTCTTTCGTGAAATCCTACCATCTTTTGCAACACTGGGGATTTCAGTGTTCATGTGATTTGGGTTGTATCACCCATGTGTGTTAAGATGTTTGCAACGTGTGACAATCACAGAGACAAAGAAGCCAAAGACAAGCCTTCCTTTCTCAATCCCACACCTTAGGGACTCTGAGAGTGAATGTGCAGCAGGCAAAGACCTTTGTCTAGCAGTGGTACCCACTGCATTACAATTACTCCTTTTGGTTTGGGATACACCCAAAGTGTCCCTTCTAGGAACTGTATTCCCTTTCTCCCTTTGTTTCCCCTACTCTTTCCTTCAAGCTTATTCCCCTGACTGTCACCACTACCTCAACACACACAAGGAGCTGCACACACCCTCCTCCTTTCTCCCATTTCCATTTTCAAACACTGCACATTAGGAAAGCTGGTTCTTACTGATAACATCCAGTCAGAATGACAAATATATTTTTATTATGATGCTAAGTCCTATAAATTCACATAGTACTGGCCCAAGAGTATGAGGCCAAGCACCTCCTTGGAAGGGATCATTGTGAATCCTGAGCCCAAATGGAAAGTGGAGGGGAAGGTGTGTTGGCCCTCCAAAGGAGGATGGTTCTCAGGTACGTGGGTTCTGTCTGGGAGTTCCTCTCCTCAAGCCTCTGTTTTCAGACTGTTCAGCCCTCTGGACACCAACTACAGAGCCCCTTCTGTGTGCCCAGGCTTAGCCCAGAGCCCTGGGAGGGAACAGCTAGGGCTGTTACAAGGAAATTTATGCTGCACATGGGTGGGCGCAGGAGTTCCACATTTTCTTTCTTGTGCCAGTGAAGCTTAATTGCCAGCTGGATTTAGAGACTCCATATTTAGTGTTGAATGTACTGGTAGGAAGTAGGGTCCCATAAAGGAGGTGATGCTTTTTCCCCTGCGTTCTGCTTCCCGAGCTCCATGAATTGAGTGGCTTTGCTCCACTACACTCTTCCACCATGATGTTTTCTGCACTGAAAGCAGCTAACCATGGACTAAAACCACTGAAACTGTGAGCCAACTAAACAACTCCTTTAAATGGAAGGCATCAGATGTTTTGTCCCAGAAAGGAGAAAACTAATATATTTCTGTGTTAGAAATACCCACTGCCTTGATACCCATGTCTCCAGTCCTCAGAAAGAATATGCACCACATTCCCTAAAGAGCCCACATAGGTCATAGCATCCCAGGAAGCTCCAGAGGTATCAGAAATGGGTCACCGAAGGATAAGGCTTAGCTCCTTTCCAGGGGGAGCAGCATGTCTTATTCTTTCATTCATTACTCCAGGAATGGCCACCAGCAACATTGCCTGTGATACAGAGGGATAGAAGTCAATCAAGTCCATCTGAAGGACAGAGCTGGACACATCAAATAAATTGCTTCGATCTTAAAATTTCTGTGATGGAGAATTCGGACACAACTCTCTGGACATTCTTCACTCAATCCCACCCATAAGTTTACTTTTAATTTCACAGATAGTACACAAAACAGTCATTCGTAAACATCATTCTCAGGCAGCTGCTATGAAGCCTGAGCTGTCCTACAACTACTTTTCCTAATCCAACATCCTTTTCCAGAAGGTGACTGTTACTGTGATTTTGTAGGATATCCTTCCTAGTTCTTTCCATAGATAACTGTGCACATGTAGAAATACATTGAAAATAGATTTTTATAATAAGAACAGTAGTCAGGGGCCCTACTTTCAGGATCTGAGGTGATTTCAGGAAAGTTAAGATTTTTCCAATATTTTAAGTCAAAGAAGCCTTCTTGAGGGAAGAATGTGGTCCTTGTAAGACAAGAAACTAGGACCATCCTGAGAAGAGCAAGATGAAAGATCTTGGCATTACCATGAGAGTTCCTACCCTGGACCCTTGCCACCTCTCCAAATCCTTGTTCTGAGCCCTCAACCTGCTGACAGCCCCCCCCATCAGAGCTGGGATCCCCCAGGAGCCAGTGATCCCCAGAGGACTGGCACCAGCCCCAGTAGCAGGAGCAGGAGCAGCTGCAAAAGAAGCTAAGGTTACAGGTAATTTTGGCAATTAAGAGTCATGTTCAATTAAATGGATCTGTGTCATGTTACTTGGGAGGCCAGCAGTCTGGGTGGGTGGTTCTTGGGCCACATTAAGCACGGAGAACTCCAAGTCATGAATCCAAACCTCCCGTGTGTTTCCCTTCCCAAATGCCTTTCCCACTCCCTGCCAAAGGGTTAGTGGCCTTGCCTATTTCTGATGTGTCCACCGAAGCTTGACAGAGCATCTACTCTGTGTTATCCCCTTTGAATCTTTATAGCAACCTTTCCCATTCTAGAGATGAGCAGACTGAGTCTAGGAGCTGAAGATTCTTACTCAAGCCACACAGCTCATAAAGTAACTCAAACCCAAAGATCCATGTGTGTGTGTGTGTGTGCACGTGTGTGTGCACGTGTGTGCACATGCATGCACATGCACATGAAGTTGAACTTCCGCATGATGCTTAAATCTGCTCAGCTAAATGCTGAGCTCAATCTAAAGTAAAGACTCCAAGTCAACAGGGTGGCTCCCACCTACACCCATCGGTTGTACTCAGTGGGAAAATGAAGCCCCCTTGCCTCTACTAAAAAACAATCAAAATATATTTTATAATTGTGCTGATATAAAAACAAGTCTAATCCAGATTGGACACATTATTATGTATTTATTATTGTATTCATTATTTCTGATTTGAAAAGAAAGTAACTACAAGACAGTTTCGTGGGCCCCTAGAAGTACTAGAGACCTAGACACTATAGTTGCCATGCTTAAAAGGTGAGACATGTGTAGTGTAAGGGTTGGACTCTCAGCACCCACAGCCATTGTCCAAGGCTGGGCGCAAAGGAGAAAATGTCCATGGGAAGAATCCCCCAGATGGACTCTCAGGTTCTCCAGGAAAAGCCCAAGTCCCCCGGCAGCCTAAAATAGGCTTTCATCACATGGACAGTGGAAACAGACCAGAGACTGGAACAATCCCCCACCGTCACCCTAGGGCTGTGGTTATTTCCGTGGACACTAGATCCCAGCTGTGTTCTAACTGTCTAGGGTGGAGGGGAAAGCTTGCAAAGTGAAGGACTCAGAGGATGTGCAGCCCTAGGAAGGAACATCCCTTCCCTTGAGCCACTGTGATTCTCTCACCCAAGAAGTCTGCATTTCCCTGCAACCCATGCATCAAACACAACTGGAGGATGGAACAGCCTTCTCCTCTTCCGGCTGTGATCTGAGCACGAACTCACTGTTTGAGTCCAAGTCTTGGTTGAAAGTGACAAATCCATCCATGAGCGGACTGGGGCTCCCACGTCTCTGTCTTACCATTTAGGGCAACCACAGACACCTCTGTGCCACCTTTTCCATTTGAAATTCTGCTCTCCAGGAGACAGAAGTTGCCTACCTAACTTTGGACAAAGATGTTAGCAGAGACACAGGGACACCCAGTGCCAACACCTCTGGACACCTTTGCCCTAAGCATGAAGACAGTTCCCAGAAGAAGATGAGGTAGGAGGCCACCTGAAGTCAACTATTTGGATTGTTTAGTCCATCCTGAGCAAAGGGTGGAGGCTGAGTGTGCAGCAGAAATGCAATGAGTTTACTGGCCAAGTCTAATCTGGGGTGCTGGGCAGAGCCGCTATGGCACAGCTGCCATCACTAATGTTGCTTGCAATCTCTCAGCCAGAGTGTGATATTTACCCAGCGTCTGTCTCCAGGGTCTTGACCACAAACACACAACGAGGACCAGTCCACCCTTAGATCTGGGGCTGCCTGGACTCCTCACACCTGCCTCAAGGTACCTCTTCTCTATGGATCCCTGGAGGGAAACAATAAGAATACGCTAGACAGGGGCTGAGCGGGACTCCGATCCAGGCAGGGTATGGCAGTTCCTATCCGAGAGCTCAGCACTTCAGCACTAGGCAGTGGCTGAGCCTTCAAGCCAAGAAAAGTGGCAGCCAACATACCAGCATCCCAGATACTGAGCAGATGACGCTGCCCCTCTGCCATCTCTCCCAGGGAGCCTGCCAAGTCCCCAGGCCCAGCCAGTGCTGACATTTAAAGCAAAGTGTGTGTCAACCATATTAAACAATATGCCATGCTGTGGGTTATTAAGTGCAGAGTAAACTGACCACAGCAATTAAACTGAGATTAGAGAGTGATAAAGATAGGGTCTCAGGCTGTGGACACTGTAATATACCAGACCCAACCATTACAAAGCACGAGTATCTCATCCCAAATTCAGTGGCACAATAATCAAAGGCAGCTTCTAGTCCCCCTCCAGGTGTCCAGATCATCAAGTTGGTTTGATTTCTGTCCTTATGGACAATATGACATTTTCAAGAGGTGGATTGTAACTAAGAATGACTGGACACTGAATTGAGGGCTGGGTCCTTAAAGAAGTGGCTGATCTGCTGTGGCCTCCTCATGTTCTCTGCTTCTTCCCAGCCTCTCTCCCAGTTTGGACATGTCACACCTGGGAAGATGGGGGTCACCCAGAGTTCTAAAGGCAAAGAAAGTGGCTACTCTAAGCTTGTAAGTGACAGGCACTCTGTAGACACCAACCAACTCCCAGGTACCAGCTGGAGAACGTAGGCAGAGGCCAACCAGGAGATCCTGGATAGACCAACCTCCTCCAGCCCGGCTGGCCAGAGACTGAGGACTGAGTGAGGATATTCAGGCACTGGGGACACCCATACACATCTTGAAATGAACACGCACTGCCCTTTGAGTCTCTGGCTCAAAGCTTTCTGGGCAGTAGGGCTGTGGCCTTGCCAACAGCCTCTTGGCCTGTCCCTCAGGCCTTTAGCCAGCCACAGATATTCAGAGGTTACTCCGTATAGGGAAAGTGTGTCCAAAGGAGGTTTGACCCCTGAGTCCCACAAAACTGCCTTTTCCTCCCTTAGAGTCTTGTAGGCCCAGGGCCTGACTCAGCTCAAGAGCTCAGTGTCCATAAGCCTCAGGGGATTAGGCTCAGAGGTTAAGATTACAGAATTCGAAGTCTAACACTACATTCTGACGTGTTCCTGCCTCTTGCTCACTCTTGGACCTTGAGCTTTTCTTAGCCTTGGCATCCTCACCTATAAAATCGTCCAATTCCAGAGTCTGCACACATGACTTACACATCCACATTTCCAGTTAGGGAAGTCCTGAATTCACCAGAGGAGAAGGAGACAGTGGGTAGTTACCATCATCATCATCATCATCATCATCATTGTTCCAGAAGAACCTGTCACTGAATTTTGTAACATCCTTGATTGAGCTTTTGGGTAAATTTATATTCCAGACTCTTACAGAAAGTCTTACTGAGGGTACTTTCCATGGCCGGTGACGTGCTCCTTAAGTTCACGTATTGCTCGTCCTGCTGCCACCCTCCCCGCTCCCTTCTGGGGAGGGGAGAGAAGGCTGGCTCCTGTCCTGTCTGTGGCTCTAGAACTCTATGGAATCTGGCTTCCAAGGGGACCTGGCTAGCGGAGGCCATGTTGGGACCCTGAGAGCAAAGCCAGGGCTTTTCTCCCAGTCTTCTCAGATGGTTCCTAGGAGAAAGCCATCGCCTCGGTGGCTCGGGTTCCCCCAGATGCCCTGTGTGGCCACTGCTTCCACTGGGACTCCCTGGTCCCTGGGCTCTGGGGATACAGCCCTGCCCTCTGTGAAGCCTTAGTTCTTCCTCTAACTGTGGACAGTTCTGTGTTCATGTCTCTCTGTGAAAATATGACAGGCCTTTGTGTGATCCTGCCTGGACTTCCACACACCGCTCCCTCTGCAAAGCGCTTTGTGCATCCACACAGGGCAAGTCCTGCAATGCTGCTCAGCACTTAACTCTCAATAGATAACAAGCAAATGCCACACAGGACCTTAGAATCCTGGCCGAGCGCAGGGCCTATGAGGACAGTGAGTAATCCTTGCTCGCGCGCACATACACACACACACTCACACACACACAGTCACATACCCACCCAACGGGTATCCTGTAAACGTACAGTTCACAAACCAACCCGTGAGCTGAAAGAAGAGCCCATTTGGAGGCAGCTTTCCTCCTAAGAGGGTTCTGTGCTTATCGTGGAGCTGAAGGAACAGCTATACTCATTTATCTCAACTGCTTCTTAGCAAGGGGTAACAATAAGATAGTTTTAAATGGTTAGTTGAGGAAGCAGATTCCATCTCTTCTTCCAAAAGCCAGAAACCCACCCCTGGGATGAAGCGAGAGGTAACTAATTGTCAGAGAAGTTGTACGAGTTATTGGACCAGTTTTCAGCTTCCATCCTAATTGAACTTTCTACACTGGCCTCATTTTCCCTTCTTTTGCTCCTTTAAGTGGGAGGAGAGTAAAAAGACCAGCTTGTTTTATTTAACATTTATCCTTAAAAATTGCCCAAAGTCCTTCCTGGTTAGAAGCAGATTCGAATAAATGAATGCATACATAATGTAACCCAGAGATGCCGTGGGTTAGGGAAATGGTTTAACAGAATGCACTGGACTCGTTTGCAAATGAGCCTCTGAGGTTTAAGCCACCAATGACAGAATTTTTGGAACATTTTTTGGTTCTGAGTAGTCAGGAAGGATGAGGAATTTCTGCCCAAGACTGAGTAGGTTCCAAACTATAAAAGCCTTGGTTGAAACTAAGAGGTATATATTTGATACTTCTGGAAAAAAAAAAAGAGTGGTGGGGTCCTCCGGGTATCTTCTAGCTTCTCAGCCACCCACCCTCAGTAGTGTTAGAACTGACTGCAAAGACTCCCAGGCTCCATCTCCACTCTAGACCCCAATTTACCTGCCCCTTGACCTAGCCAGGAAAACCCTATTCTCAGCTACTTAGAACACTGGAAATCTTTTGACAAACTCATTCCTATCAGAGTGTAAACAGCCCTGTAGGGGTTTATTGTGTTTGAACAGGAATGGAAGCAACATTTAATCCAAGCCCTTTGGAAAGAATTGTAAACATCAGTGATGAGACTATCCTCTAGGACACTTGAAAGGAAGCCTTCCCTTAATAGTCTGTGCAGGGAACCCTGTACAGCATCCTCTTGATTACCGTCCAGCCACAATAGCTCTTGACCAAGCTACTGTCCCTGCTAACACCCCTGGTTTTTTCCTTCTGACCACTTGAGTGGGTTGAGGAAATGGCCTCTTAAGTCTCTTTAACTCAAAAGTTGGTTACGTGAAGCCAGATTTTAAAATTTGACATGAATCTTTCCATCATATGATCTTAATCTCAACTTATGATCCATTACTCCCCTTTAGAAAACAGAGCATGTTAACAATGTTAACAGTAATGAAAAAATAAAGTTACCAGTGTTTCTTGAATACTTACCATGTGGCAGGTCCTATTTTAAGCACTTTTTTCATCCGATCTTCACAACAATTCTTTTTTTTTTTGAGACAGGGTCTCGCTTTGTAGTTCAGGCTGGCCCTGAGCTCACTATGGTGCCCAGGCAAGCCGCCGCAAACTCAGCAATCCTCCTGTCTCTGCCTCCCGAGTGCTGGGATTACAGGCATGAGCCACCACGTCCGGCATTGTGGTATGCGGTGTTGATTGTTGGTGGGTGTGTCTCCACGCCCAGCATTATATGTGGTCACCAGGGATCAAACTCAGGACCTTGCGCTTGCGAGGCAGGCGCCGGAACCACTGAACTAACCCTCCGGCCCTTCACAACAATTCTAATGTCATCCCGCCCTATGGATGAGGAAGCAAGGACTCCAGCCACCTGCTTTCCCCACATATAAGGCCTGGGCTGTCAAAAGCCAAGTCAAAGCCAAGGTGTCCGTGCCCCGAATCACATCACTGGGTAGAGTGGTCCTCCAGACAAGCTACAGTCATCCATCTCTGACCATAGGGTGGAAAAACTAGACTCAGAGAAGCTCGTTAACTTGGTCAAGGCCATTGAACTCTGGAGCACCCCCACTTTGGATTCCACTCTGTTCCCATTGGATCCCCAAACCTTGCAAACTTTGCTCTGTGTGTCCCTTTTTCTGTGTCTACCTTTTCTCTCTCCCCCACACATTCCACCTTTGCCTCCGTCATTTGTTTGCAAAGCAGCAGAAAGCCTAGACAGGCAGAGGAAGAGTGCTGTGGAGGTAGAGCGAAAGTAGCAAATTGTTTATCTTCTATGAAAATAAAAGTCAAGAAAGCCAAAGGCTTTTAACGTGACCCAGAAAATGAACTTCCTTTCTTCTGGGCTAGGGCTGTAGATGCCAAGTTCTACCTCAAGTCTCCAAAAAATAAAACCAAACCAAATACTCCTAAGCCCTAAACCCCTCTATGATTCCGTTTGTAATAAAAACATGGACTTCCCCTTGCCCCTGGCGGGGTGAATTGCTGCGGTGAGAGGAGATGTTTTTGTAGTCAGCTAATTATCCCCTTGAAGGATGGCTGATGATCTAACTTCCCGCCCTTGGCTTGGCCTCAGAGCTCCCCAACTGGGCCCCAGAGGGCAACATGAAGAAGAACCAGAGTGAGAAAGGACAGGGGTGAAGCCCTGTGCCCCAGTTCTTCAAGCCTGGTTCACAGCCTTTGAGTCAGGAAATCTGGCTTACAGTCCTCTATTTGCCAGCCTCAGTTTCCTTATCTGTAAAACGGGGGTGTCAGTGGTGTTATGAAAAATACGTGGAAAACTCCAGAAAGTGCTGGTTCCATGAATGCTGAATTTTTTTTTTTTTTTTTGAGACAGGGTCTCGCTTTGTAGTTCAGGCTGGCTCTGAGCTCACTATGTAGTCCAGGCAAGCCTTGAACTCAGCAATCCTCCTGTCTCTGCCTCCTGAGTGCTGGGATGACAGGCATGAGCCACCACGCCCGGCACTGTGGTATGTGGTATTGATTGCTGGTGGGTATGAGTCTCCACACCCAGCATTGTATGTGGTTACCGGGGACTGAACTCAGGACCTTGCGCTTGCAAGGCAGGCACCGGAACCACTGAGCTAACCCTCCGACCCGCATGAATGCTGAATATTTTAATTTGTTTCTTGCCCTGCTTTTCTTTTCCCTTCTAGACTACCCAATGCTAAACAGCCTCACTAAATAGTCACTGTCCCAGCATATTCTTCTTTAGTACTAGCCCTGATAATTACAGGGAACATTCAGTAGGCACTATGGGCCAAAATGTATATTAAGAGGTTTATGGCCATTATCTCATTTAACCCTCAGAGCACCTCTCTGAGTGGTTATTATCTTATTATCTTGTCTGCTTTACAGAAGAAACAATTAGGGCTCCAAGAAGCTACTCAGCTAGAATTAAAACTCAGCCCTTGTGCTATGATTTAATTGTGCTACAGTCAGGTGCTATGATTTAGTTTCCTCGTTTGTATACCTCATCTTTTCTCCTCCCGGAATAAATAAATCACATTTTCTGTTTGCTTATTCTATACCCAGTGCTAAGTATTCATTCCTCCCTGCACTGTGCCTCTTAACCCCTACAGACTCGCAGCACAAGTTTTCGTCTTCAAACACGTATTTTTCATGAGAACCTCACTCCTGCGTCCTCCGCCCTTGGGATCTTGCTGGCTGGGTTCTTTCCAGCCCTGCTACAGAACTGTGTTGCGTTCCTGGGCTTCTCTTCACCTCTCCCTCAAGATGCTAGGATCCCTCGGCTTCCTCTGTTTTGGTTTATATTCTTGTCAGGGAGTGAAAGTCTATATCCCCCAGAATTCAGATGTTGAAGCCTTAACCTCTATGTGACTGTTCTGGAGATGGAGGTGTGAAGAGGTGATAAAGGTCGAATGAGGTCATGAGGGATCCTACTGTGACAAAGCTGTGCGGTGATGGAAAGAGGAAGCCACGGGAAAGCGGTCTCCCTCCGTCACGTGACCACACAGTCAGCAGGCAGCATCTGTAGTCTGGGGAGAGACCTCTCCCCAGGAACCAACCTCACCAGACCTTGAGCTAGGACCTCTGTCTTCCAGAAAAGAGAGGAGATAAATTTGTAGTTCAAACCACCCAGTTTATGCTGTCCTCTTAGAGAAGCCCAAGAGAACTGATACAACCTTCATTTTGCCAAAATAAAAATCTTAGTAGCTTTCTGAGAGTTAGGTTTTTGTTTTTGTTTTTGTTTTTGTTTTGGTACAGGGTCTCACTTTGTAGTTCAGGCTGGCCCTGAGTTCACCATGGAGCCCAGGCAAACCTGGAACTCAGCAATCCTCCTGTCTCTGCCTCCCGAGTGCTGGGATTACAGGCATGAGCCACCACGCCTGGCACTGTGGTATGTGGTATTGATGGCCGGTGGGCGTGAGTCACCACACCCAGCATCGTATGTGGTTACCGGGGATCGAACTCAGGACCTTGCACTTGCAAGGCAGGCGCCGGAACCACTTAGCTAAATCTCCAGCCCACGTTAGGGGTTTTTTTCAAACTCTTCAATTATTTTTACAAATTAGATAAATAATTGGCTAGATACAAAATTACACAATTGGAGGAACCCTCTCTCACACTCTCTTCAAGCTACTCCGTTAAGGGCTAACTCCACTGCTGCTCTTGAGAAGGTCCCCAATATTCAGAACCCCAGTCTTGAAGAAGAACACTCTCCTCTCTCCCTCTCCCCTCCCTCTCTCGATTTTCTCTTTATCTACATCATTCCAAAGTTTGCCTTCATGAGTCCAGTGTTCATTTTTTTTCTTTCATTTCACTAGAAAGTCAGTGAGTCATTTAACTGGGAGACTTCGGGATAGGTTTTTTAAATATTGTTTTCTTTGGTAAGTTCATTGTCTCTAGTTTTTTTGGGCCCGAATTCTCCCTTGGATTTCTGAGAGGTAAACTGCACATGGATTTAGCCTCTTTAAAAATAAACAGAAAAAGAATCTCTTTTTCCTTGCAGGACCATTATTTTTTGTTATTCAATCTTCTGATAGATCTCAATTTTTATCATCCAACTCTTGTATTGTTTTTTATTGCTACAATTGTGTATCTACCTTTCAAAAACTCCTTCATTGAACACTTAGTTTCATAGTCTTTTTTCATAGATATGCTAACTCTAAGCATTCTGAAGGTGATTTAGTGGTTAAAAATTTCTCTAGCTCCTATATTATCTTTAGTCCAAGTCCTGTTTTAGACAGGGAATATGTTCTTTTATTTTCATGTGGAAGACATCTCAAAGGCCTGACGACCCTGGGCTATAAGTTTGTACTTTATAGAGATACTCCGAACAGAGCACAGGAAGATTTTCAATATTGCTGATTGGTCAGAGACCATGTTTGTTTTGTTTTGTTTTTTGTTTTATTTTGAGATACCCATGGATCAGTAGCTATCAGCCCTCCTTTGGGGGATGTTCTATATTCCAGAGGAGAATCTTCTAATCACTTAAAATGTAGGATTTGGGGAAAAAAGCAGGATACTCAAAAAACAAGCAGTTGGCATTCAAGGAGAAGAAGAGATCAGCCATTCAATAGCCTGAATGTGACACTGTCTTTGTCTTCTTGGGCTGCTTTGCCAAAGTGCCACAGTATTTACTTGCTTAAACAACAGATATTTCTTTCACACAGGCCTGGAGCCAAGGAAGTTTGATATCCAGGAAGCAGGATATTTGTTCAGGCTCTCCTTTCTGATCTGTAGGTGTCTGTCTTTATGTTGTGTCCTCACACATCAGAAGGACTGAGGGAAATCTCTGGGGGCTTCTTTCATAAGGCCAATGATCCCTTTCTTAAGGACTTTGTTCTCAACACACAACCGCCTCCCAAAGCTCCCATCTCGAAACGCTACCAAATCACAATATGCAATATGTGTATTGTGGAGGTACAAATATCTAGCCTATCGTGGGTCTGTTATCATTTTTGGAAGACCTTGAGAACAAGGAGAAGGAAAAATGGGTAGGTAGTGAAGAAGTATCTTTGGAAAGACTTATTTTTATCTAAAAAAATGTCAACACTTTGATCTACACATCTTATGTTATGATTTTCATCTCAGATGGCATCTGGTAGACTGTTGGATTTCTGTCACTTCTCCCTTTGAAACTTCTCATTAAAGCATAGATATATGAAATAATTGCTAAATGTTTTCATATTATCTCATTATATTTTTATCTTTTAAATGGAAAAATTTTCATAGTTAAATCCTATAGTTCATTATTTTCTGTAGTTAGAATTAAGCTTTTCTATTGTACAAGTAAAGGCTTTTCATTACATATAATGTAGACCAGCAGTCTGTAATTCTTTTTCTATAAAGAACTAACTAGCAAATATTTTAGATTTTGTGCATCTTTTGGTCTCTGTTACACCTACTCAATTCTGCTGTGGCAGTGCAAAAAGAGTCATAGGGAACACATAAATGAACACACCTGCCTAGGTTCTAATAAAATTTTATAAAGCCATATGTCTAGATTTGGTTTGGAAGCCATAGTTCACAGTAAAAAAAAAACAAAATGGCCTGTATTCCCCTCCCCATATTAATTGCAGTGCATCTTCCCAGTCTTTTTTTTATGTATATGTATATATTTTATTTCCAAAATAAAATCACAACTGGACATGGCAGTACACACCTATAACCCCCAGCTCTCTGGGAAGCTGAGGTAGGATAATCACAAGTTCAAGTCAGGCCTGGACAACTTCGCAACTTAGAGTGATTTTGTCTTGAAATCCAAAAGTTTTTCACAAGGTCTGGGGATATAGCTCAGTGCAAAGACCCTGAGTTCAGTCTGTAATACTGTAATATATATATGCATCACAGCCCTGGGGATTTAGCTCAGTGGTTCCAGTGTCTGCCTGACAAGCACAAGGTCCCAAATTCAATTCCTGGCACCACATACCACAATGCCAGGTGTGGTGGCTCATGCTTGTAATCTCAGCACTCGGGAAGCAGAAGCAGGAGGATTGGAGGATTGCTGTGAGTTCAAAGCTAGCCTGGCTACATAATGAGTTCAGGGCCAGCCTGAACTACAAAGTGAGACCTTGTTTCAAAAAACTAAAAAACAACAATAAAAATCACAGGATCATTATATGTAGTTTTAACATGGCTTTCCTACATAATATTTCAAGAATAGTTACATTATTGAATAGACTTTGATAACATTAGTTCTGATGAATATGAAATATTTTATTATATAGATATATTACAACTTGCATACTTTTCTATTGTGGAAATGTTTTTCTTTTTATTTCAGTCTATAGCATACAAAATCAATACTGAAGTTTCATTGCTATCTGTGGGTCCAATACATGGCTCTGAGAAATTGGTGGTCATTAAATACTTTGAATATTAGTTGCACAAAATATTAAAAGCATCATCAGAACTAAGCCTTGGTGAAATGTATTCATCATTTATTTAAAAGAAGTTCCTAGAGAAAGAATTGATACCTACTATGCATTCTTATTTTTTTTGACATTTTCCAGAAGCATGGTGAAATCAACTTTCAGAAAGACAATATTCATATTTAACCTCACCTGGAGAATATAAGAAGATCTCTTTTCTGCAAAAGGTCTTTCTAATGCTAATCTTTTAAACAAATGCCATAAGTTATCATGAGTTACTAAACTCACAAGAACCATCCAGGGCTAATGTAATCCACTGTCTCTCGTGATGTCACAGACATGTAATCCTCTACCCAGCCTTTCCCAAAAATGTGTTCTGGGGACACATCACAGAAGGTGTGTTGAGAAAAGAGGATTCTGTGTTCAAATCAACATAGGCGCTTAGCCTTGTCCTCTCTGTCTCAGAGCCCACTGGCACATTGAAAGCACTGAAAACGCCTGTGTTCCACTGAGCACCATTTAGCTCTTCAACCTAGAATGTCCCAAATAAAATCTTTCCTCAAGGAATATCTTTCAGAGCAAGTTTGGAGAACCAGGTCTAATGTGTGGCTAAAAACCATCATCTTCACATTGTCAGTTATAGGGTTCTCACCCAGTAATGGTGCCGCTAAACAGCAGGGTAAACGTAACAGGCTCAAAAAAAGATTCTTAGTAATTGATACAACACCTGACTATGGGAACAAGAATGAAAAATAAAGACTGCTGATCCTGGAAAGAGGGAGGTCGAAGGGAGTACACCAACTAGGAAGGGTGATTAGCATATGCTGAAGTAGGAAGTAGACAGTCCACAGAGCTTAAGTGGCATCAGTTAACCTTCACAAGGGGATAACAAAATTGGGGAACTCATTACCCCATAAAGTCCAAGGAACATTTAGTCTAATTTGTGGATGTCAGATTCTAATGAATTATTTGAAGGAAGCTAAGGATTCAGGGAAAGAAAACATCTGTGACCTTTAGGAAGCTGACATCAGAGAAGGAAATGACCTTGTTCCTTCTTTCGAAGGGAATCATCACTTTGTCTTTCTCATAAAGGTCTCTCAAGGGAGGCTCCTGTCTCCACTTAGCAGCTCGCCTTGCACTGTTCCATCATTAATTGCCAAGAATGACTCTTCTCAGGCCCATCAAAATGGCTTCGTCTTCTTTTGCTACCCCGAGCTGAAAAACAATTAAGAACTTTTCAATTATTTGATTTAAAAGGAAGGTAGGGCAGCTAGAGTGTGAGGAAGACCCTGGAACTCACTCTTACCGTTGATTTTCAGTAATCGTCTAAGCTAATTCTGACTCTCACAAATTTTACCAAAACAAGTCTAGCATTCATATTTGAAAGAGAAACATGTCCCTGAGGTGTGCTGCTGCTCTCAGTGCTCCTGAGTATTGCAAACTCAATTCTCTGCACTGAAGGATATATGTCCTCTTTCCAGAGTCTTCTTCTACCACAGGGGGTCTCATAAGATTACCAGTGCCAAACAGCCCTCAATTACTGGGGACCATGCAGGCAATGGATAAGGCAGAGAACTCCCCTGAAGGTCAGCACGACTGATTTGTGGCACTTGTGAACTTTCCCAACCATAGCAGAAAAGATGGGTTATATAGGAAGGCCTGCGTTCCAATCTGGAGAAGAGAGCATTTGAGGAAACCCATTTTGTTTCATAGATGCAAGAAAAAAGCAAAGATGGCTTGCCTGATGTTGCAAGGGATGCTTGGCTGGGATTAGAACCTTGTAGCCCCTTCTACATCAGAACTCTGTCCCTTTCCTCCAGATGCTTCCTACACTGGGCATGTTTATCAACAGTGTTAGGGCTATTGATGGGGCAGAAGGCTCTAGAAAGATTTCTCTTATGATGGTAAAATTCCTAAACTTTGAATCTGCAGAAACTATGGATATCCAATGCTGGGTTTTCAGGCTTTTGTCTTTTTTGTGTCAGGAGTCAAACCTCTGGCCAGATATAAACCCTTCCAGAACACTCCAAAAGCCTATCAAAACCTTTCCAAAAATGTCCTGCCAAATTATATAAAAAGCATCTTTCTTCCAGTGTTGTCAAATAATATTATAAGAGCTAAAGCAAAACTGGAACATCAACTGTACATCTTTAGTTTGGTTTTAAATTTATCCATTCTCCATGGGTATTGGCAAAGCTGGATTAGTAATGCTAAAAAATTTATCTTTACAACCTATTGTCTTAGGTAAGATCGTATCAAGGACTCCAGATGGACCAATCTCTAAGAATAATTTCACTTCCCCTTATCATTGACAGGAATCACATTTACATATTCTACTGGTGGGTGAGATAATGCAGAAATGATTAATGTCCCTCGATGTACAGATACCTGTAGACTGTTTGATCAATGTCTCCCCGAGAAAACGTCTTTCATTCTGGATGCTCAAAGCCCCAAAACGCTCTGTGATTAATGTAACTAAATGTTTGGGGTCGGTGGAAGCTGCAGGCTCTGTTGCTGCGTCCCCACCACACTAAAGAGAGGTCACAGGAGGCTGGGCTAGTCATGTGGAGAAAAAGTCTATGGGATGCATGAACATGAGGGATTTGCAGTGCCTCTTTGGAAAAAGAAGCACATTCTGCCTTGGAATCTGCTTCCAGAAGCTCAGGAAGGAGAACAGCAGGCTCTGTTGATGCAAATATAATTCCCGTTTAGTTAGTCGAGAGGGCCTGAGTCTGAGTGTCCTGTTGAAGCTGGGATATACGCTGATTTATTTCATACAATGTGTTAACCAGAAATATCTGGCCTCTTCAGTTACCTTCGGGAGAAGAGTGGAACCAGCTGCAGTAATGGATCAGAGGTAGAAGGAGCACTCGACACTGTGCGCTGCTTCCTTAATCCCCTATCTCTGCTTAGACACTTCCTCAGCTGTCTTTGAAGATGACTCAAATACTGATACCTGGAGCCAGAATTGGAGAGAGGTTAGACAGGGCTCTGGGTTATCCTGGATTGTGTTAGAAGCCAGCGCTGCCTCACTCAGGTAACCTTGAGACATGTTTCAAACCCTCCCGGTGCCTCAGTTTACTCATCTACAACCTGGAAGTGACCACTGCAAGGACGCCTAGGGTTGCAGAGAAGTTTACAGGAAGAGATATTTTTTCATGGACTTAGGAGGCGTTTGACATTTTGCAAAATTCAGTGAGTTCTAGCTATTGTTAATACCATTACTGGTTCTGAAATAGCCTGTTGAAATGCCTTGTGTCTGCTTGGTGCAGACAATACAGCTTTCTTCAGATAATGCCTGGCTAAGTTTCCCCTGAAAGATCTATTTTCCACTGGAAAATATTTTCAAGGAAATTATATTCAATTCAAATACATTATCATAATAATATGCATATCTAAAACCTGACTAAGCCAGGCTGCCCTTAGCTGTGGGAGCTGAGGAGGCCATATTTAGGAATATAAATTACTTTAAGAATATGTCTCTGTGCCCTGGGACTGCTCCCAAGGAAGACATGTGGGTCATAATTAAATGGCAAAACTGGAAGGTATCAGATTAGTTGAGAAATAATATCCAGAACCTCAGACAGTGGTCAAATCTAAAAGATGGAGTTTGGGAAGGATGAGCCTGAAATGAATAGTGAGATTTTCTCAAAGGAAATCACTAGAACCATTCATTCATCCATTCATTCATTCATTCAACATTGACTAGATGCCAGGTGCAGTTCTAAGTGTTGGAATTACCTGGTAGAGCGGTCAGACCAAGTTTCTGCTCTCATGAGGTTTACATCTGCCAGTAAGAATAGATGGAGTCAGGAAATAATGAATGAGGCCATCTTCATCAGGCATCTGTGCTCCAAGAAAATGGTGTCACCCTTGTTTCTCTCAGACCCAGGAGCGATGAAAAACAACTGAAAAGCATCTGAGATGTCTGTGTTTTACTCTTCTCTTTTCTGTCCTCTGTGGCTTAGCAAAAACCACCCTTCGGCTCAACCTTTATTCTCCTCAGAGTATGATAAGCCACAATTCCAATTCTTTGACTCAGATTCTTTGTAAGGCAGGCTTTCCCCTCAGTGACATAATCTAGCCCTTATGTAGCGCAGTATGCTCAGTGTCAAGTCCCTCTCTCGGGCCTATGGATCCACTGTGAGAAGAGGTTTAGTCTTGGGGGGACAGGCTTTAAGAGCTAAGGCCTAAGGGGAGGTCCTTTGGCCACTGAGAGTACAATGGGGTGAGGATTCCTGTCAGAGCCCTGGTCCTCATTATAAAAGAAGCAAACTGGACACCATTCAGCTCCCTGCTTCCTGGTTCTAGATGTAAGGTTGCTCGTGAAACCCTTCCGGCCCTAGTTATGCAGACAACCAGCAGAACTCACCACCAAGCCTGTGAATTGCCATTTGGACTTTGGACCTCCAGAACACCGATCTGAGTAAACTTCTTTTCTTTACATATAGCCTATTTCGGACATCTTGCAGTGGCAATGAAAAGTTAACTAATCCAGAAGACATCACTAATTCATGCTGATGTCACCTCAGACAGACTATACAGATCAATCGGACTGGGCACTTGTGGGTTAGTCCCTGGCCTCTCCACAGGATGAAAGGTTGAAAATTTGCAAAGATAGGATTTTCTTATTTGCTGGCACAGCCAGAAGAGCTAGTTAATGAGCTGCTCTACATGACGGTGTGTGCCACATCCGAGGTGGTACTTCTCACAGCCATACCCTCTTCCACTGGACACCTCGTCCACCGAGGCAGCAAAGGCTCCCGGCTGAGATATGCAGGGCAGGTACTGCGGCCTCATTCCTTCAGTCACCCACCTTTGAGCTTCCATCTCAAGGGCAGCTTTGGAGTTAGACCAACTTGAGAGGACACTTGACTCAGTGTGACTCTAAGTTTCATCATGTGCAAAAGGAATCAAACAATAGTGTTCCACTTGGGAGGGTGAGTGTTACATGTGTCGGTATGTTCAAAGCCCACCACACAGCTCTCAGGGGATAATATTCACAGTTGCAGGTTGAGCAGCCCTCATGCAAAAACTCAAAATGCCCCAAAGTCAAAACCTTCTTGAGCACTGATATGATTCTGCAAGTGGAAAATTTCACATCATGAAACTTTCTTTCAGGCACAAAATTAATAAATGTATTCTGCCAGATTAACTTCCGGCTATGTACAAATGGTGTATACAAAGCAGAAATTAATTTTCTGTTTAGACAGGTGCCTCAAACCCAAGATATCTCTCATTTTATATATTGTATATATATTGTATATATATACACATATATATGTATATATATTCTATATATGTATATATATACCTATATATGCAAATATTCAAAAATCTGAAAAAAGAAAAAACAGAAATCCAAACCATTTCAGCTCACGAACAGATAAGGCATATTCAACCTCTTCTGTTGTTATTATCTATTTAAACAAAGATAGAGTCAGCTATTTTGGAGATAAGACATGAAAACCGCAAACATGTCTGGTACACAGTAGATAATTACATATCATCTTTGCCTTCCTGCTGCCACCTCCAGTCCTGAGTAGGCAAAGGGAGGGGGTTGGGGGTCGAGGTGCTCAGACTGAGGAAGCTGAGGGGGAGGGTCAGTGCTGTGCGGCAAGTCCAGGAGGTAAGAACCTGTTCACAGCAAAGCAAGGTGGTGTGTGCTACAGTCAGCACTCAGGAAGTCTGAAATAGGAGGATCCCAAGTTTGAGTCCAGCCTTGGCAAGTTAAAGACTTACTGACACCTTGTCTCAAAATTTAAAATTAAATGAAAAGGTCTAAGGATGTAGCTCAGGACAAAGTTAAATTTCCCCACACATCACACACACACACACACACACACACACACACACACATACACACACGAGGCAGATCTTGCTGCTCAAGTTGCAATACTTCCATCAAAGAGAGCATATCTTATGTCTCACCAGTGGCCTTGTCCATGAGCATGTTCCTCTGCTGTGGGTCTTTCCACTGCCAAAATCTCTGGCTGCTATGACTGCTGCACCAAAAATGCCTATTGCCTCTAATTAATGCAGAGTGTTTGCCCTTGTAGACTGAGATTCAGAAGGCTTATATGGTTTTGCATTTTCCTCCAACAGAAAGAGAAACAGGAAGAACCAAGAGTGAAACTAGCAGCAGGAACACTTGTCTCTAGTTTAAAAAAAAAAATTCAATAAAGGGAAAATTTATTTAAATCAGCAATCCTGAGGAAAAAAATGTGGAAGTCAATTTTATTCATAAAACAACTGATTTACAGCATTCTAGCTAAGAGCAGCTTTTAACTCAAGCCTCTGAGATCCTATTTATTATTCAGTAAAATTCAAGATTAATAAAGGTATCTTTAATACTAATATAGCAGCAAGAACTAATGTATGTAAAATAATTATATTAAAAGTGTTATCAATATTTTGGGAAAATAATGTACATACATAATGAATGAATTTTGCCCCTGGATTTAAGCTTATATCTTGGCCTGATTTTGCAAGAAGGAGTTCTGCATTATGATGAAAGGCAGAATGATCACACATTATAACTGAGATTTTTTTAAATCACCATTTAGAAGATCCTGTCACCTAAACAGTAAAAAAATTACATATGCATACATACATATATATATTTCATATATACATGGATACAGTGAGACTGATTGTTCTTTGATTATTAGAAAACACCCAAACCACACACACACACACACACATGCGCTCTCTCTCTCTCTCTCTCTCTCTCTGTCAAAATGACAGTGATCGGCCCTAGAGGATTAAATTTAAAATTTTTGATTGCCAAATATTATAAAGAAAACTACCACATTTTAGGCAGAAAAAAAAGAATGGGTTGTTCTGACTTACTTTTTAATTTAAACCTTTCTGAGGCTAAGGTACTCTGGTATTTCTCAAATGGCATGTACAAAGCAAGCCAAATAGAGAACCGTCCTCATCATTATGAGCCACTGAGGAACTTACCAAATTTAAAAAGTATACCTTTCCCAGCTGCTCTGTCAGTTCAAATTTCAGAAGGAAAAAAAACATCAAGTTCAATTCAATCAATATGTGGGTTCCTTGTACCGAACCTAGTGAAAATATGAGGAAAATTGGAGAAGGTGTCTTCCTTAATTCTAGAGCATGGGATCACAAAATGCAATATGAAAAGAGATCTCTGGCATCGTAATCAGGTCACACATTTTACGGATATGGAAGCTGAGGTTTAAAGATGCCAGACTCACTCAAAGCTGCATTTCCTTACATCTAAGGCAGGGAAACTTCTAGAACTCCATCCCCACCCTACCTTCCAACTTTGCAAAAACAACCAGTGAAGGTGCTGGTACCTCTGATGGTGTTACCTATTTCCATCTAAAATCTCACTTCCTCCATTGAAACAGGGCCGGGTGGCCTGGGGACCAAAATGACTCCCAGCCTAGACCCCTCTCTGAACAACAAATCAGCTTAGGTACACAGTGTGACGCTCATTTTACTCAACAGCCTCTGCTTCTCTGTGGATTTGCAAATGTGAAGGCTCCCACTTTCGATGATCCCTAAGACGAGGCAGGCATGTTCAGTGTCATCTAAAGAAAACACAAGTTCCAAGCATTTGCTAGCTCTGGAATTTATGCGCAAGAACTCATGTTTGAGAGGTCTTATTTCTTATGTTAAATGACTACACCATAAATCTCACAGAGTGCATAAATCAGATTTCACTCCAGCCCCATGAGTGAGGCTAGGACCGATTTACGGCCCGGCGTGGGAGAGGAACAGTGGGTTTTATTTGCTTTACCACCTGGCATTTACACATGGAGGAGCCTTGGGGAGCTGGCCTGTAAGGGCCGGGGAACAAGCCACGAGGCTACAATAAATCCACTGGTGACTGGCAACCCACTCAGGGTGAAGAACTGGACTCACCCACAAAGACGTGCTGTCTGGCGGAAGATGCTTACTGCTGTGCGGGGATGGTGCCGGACTGGAGACCCCGGGTGATGTCGGCCAGCTTCGAACATCGACTGTTTTTTTTTTTTTTTTTTTTTTTTTTTTGAGACCGAGTCTCGCCTTGTAGTTCAGGCTGGCTCTGAGCTCACTATGTAGCCCAGGCAAGCCTCGAACTCAGCAATCCTCCTGTCTCTGCCTCCCAAGTGCTGGGACTACAGGCGTGAGCCACCACGCCCGGCTACATCGACTGTTTTTAATACAGAGAACCCTTTGTTGGACTTTCTCCATTGTGTTGATAGTATTTAGAGATTTGAGACCAGCGTGAAACACTTTCAGGGTAATTTTATGGATCTGAAATTACAAAAACTTGCTTGCTTGCGAGAGTCCCAACCCATGAGGGGCTTTTAGTGAACCCTGTCACTGATATAACAATTGTCTATTACGTAAATACTTAGTAAGCACCTACGACGGCATGCCAGGTGTGACCTTTCGTGGAGAGCACAATCTTACAGAAGCAAAGAGCAAATAAACAAATAATAGGTCGGACGAGAACAGGTGCAAAGAAGAAAATGAAGTGGAGTGACGGTGATTTATTAGACAGAGTGGTCAGGAAATGTCTGCGACAAGGTGACCATTGGTTAGAGGCCTGAGTGAAGAAAAGAGCCACGCAGACCCAAGAGAAAAGAACAGTGAAAGGCAGGGAATGGCGGGCTGGAGGAGAGACAAGAGCGACATCTTCGAGTGGAGTGAGTGAGACAGGATGTTAGAGAGGAGATCGCAGAGTACTGGAGACCAGATCACACAGAACCTTGTGGGCCACAGGGAGGATGTGGGTTTTTACTTCTACCTGAGATGGGCAGAGAGCGGAGAGACCACACAGTGTGGCCTATGTCTTGGAACCTCACGCTCTTCACGGAGGACAGAGCACCAGGAGGCAAAGGCGGGAGCCAGAGGGTCTCACTTCCTGCTACTGCGATAGTTCAAGCCAGAGCTAATGGCAGTCGGTGACGAACTCCTTCCCTCTGCTTTAGTCTCAACTCACCCTGTGCGCCCCACTAACCACTAACCCTTTTCTCACTAACCACAGGACCTGTTTTAAGAAAGGCCAAAGTCACAGTGCTCTGGACAATTTGAAAAAGGACATGATAGCTGAAGAGTCTTAATTTCAAGGAGCATGAACAAGTCCTCTCTCTTCTGACACATAGTGAAGAAACCGTGGTTCCTTTCCTTAAAGGGTTAGGATGTAGCCCACAGTGCATCCTTTCCAGTGATTTACTTAAGAACAAGTTGTTACCCAGTTACCCAGTGCTTCCAGCTCCCGGAGAGAGTCTGCCGGAAGCCTGTTTACCAATGTATCCAGCAAATAATGCCTGGACCTCATTGGACTTAATTAAAACCAAACTAGACTTCATAGAAAGAAGGGAGACACAGACACAGACACAGACACAGACACAGACACAGACACAGACACAGACACAGACACAGACACAGACACAGACACAGACACAGACACAGGCACAGACACAGGCACAGGCACAGGCACAGGCACAGGCACAGGCACAGACACAGACACAGGCACAGACACAGACACAGACACAGACACAGACACAGACACACAAAAAGATAAACTTCTACTCTGCCGTATCCTTTTCGAGCAAATTAGTTTCCAGCTGTGGAAGTGTATTGGGAAGAACACTTAGGAGTGATTACTAAGAGAGGAAGGCTGGGGTGAGAGAGACTGGCAAGACAGTGAAGAATGTGGCCAAATGGGAGGGAAAGGACAAATTAATGATTAAGGAAGATTTTTTTTTTTCTTCTAGGAGTCGTGTCCAGCCTGGCCTCCCCGACTTGAGTCATCTTTCACTGTCAAGAGGGGCTGGGAGATTGATTCAATTAAGATTAGCAGAGTGGGGAAATGGCATGGGTTCGTTTTGATGAGCATTGTCTCCCCTCTTGTCTCTGGTGCTGGTGGCCTGAACACAGGTGGGGTTTCACTCTGTCAGGTCACAGCGAGATGACACAGGCTTCTAGAGTGGGGTTCGTGGGGGCAAGGACCAGACTGGAGAGGTGGCTTTTCTTTGTTATTTTCCTCTGAGTTCTCTCCCATTTGCCTTTCTTGGATATGATTTCCTTATAATTAGCTAGTTCTTCCAAGGAGGTGGGAAACTCTGGTATGTGGGGGTCAGTGCTGGGTACAATTTCTTGAAGCAAATACATGTAATTGGAGTCTCATTAATTCTGAGGCGGTGCCCAGGTGCCCTCTGTGATCCATCCGAGGGGTGGTGGAACTCTCCAGGAGATGTGCGCATGACTGAAACAAAGAGGGACAGGCAGCCTGCGTCTGCTGGCAGAGAATCTCGCAAGGCTTGAGGTCCTGGGGTGCAGAGGAGGGAGGAGTAAAACACTCTCGCCTCATCTCATGGGCACACGGAGGAACCAAAAATGATCCAGTGCTGTGAATTTCCATCCAACGGGCCTTTGCAGAGAGAAGCTCCTGGCAAATGACTCCAATAAACACGCATTGTGGATTGTCGCCACCTCTAAATTGGTATTCAGACCCTGTTGCTTGATAAGTTTAATGAAAGTGGTACTTTCCATGAGGTCCCTGGTGGCATGAGTTCACATTACAAAATCATTATACATAATTTGACACTATTGTGCACCGTTAGCTTAGGAAAAAAAGCTTGTTTTACAGCTCTGGGGACAGAGGTCCCTCCAGATAAGGTTGGGCTTATGACTGAGGGAGAGAGGAAAGAAGGCCCTCCCTCGGCTTAATAATGAGCACTTTGATGTATGATGGAGCTACTCCCTTCCTTCTCATCAAGACAGATATTTAGTCCAAGGGAAAAAAAAAATAATTGAGTTACTCTTTTAAAAAGCAACCATCGAGCACGTGCCAGAGCTCTAGTACTCTTAAAAGCTGGTATTTAATCTGCATTTTAAAGGTACACTTTTCAACACCACCAACCTCTAATTAATATGAGTGTGTGTGTGTGTGTGTGTGTGTGTGTGTGTGTGTGTGTTTCTGAGACTTGCTACTCAGGAATCCTGTGCAACTCACCAGCTCTATTCCGCATTGTTTCCGGCAGCTCGCAGGAGGCTGCCATTTCTATGGTCTGTTCTTAGAAATTAAAATATGTCCACACCACTTAGGAAGCAGCCCGGGACCCTGAGTTCCTTGGCTCAGTGTCTGGCACCCTGACCTTTCCCCAGCAACTGTGGGAGACTCTGGGACCCTTATCGAGGAGGTTAATACCCGGCATCTGGAGGCAGGCAGGCTGTTTCAGACTACATTGTATCCCCCCAAATTTCTCTGTTGAAATTCTAGCCCTCAGTGTGACTATATCTCAAGATAAGGCCTTTGGTGGAGTAATTAAGGTTGAGTAAGGTCATAAGTCATAAAGGGGAACATAAATAAATGAGTCCTAATGGGACTCAGATATGACCGTGTGCTTCTAATGTGACTGAGAGACACCAGAGATCTTGTTCTGCACCCACACAGAAGACACAGCCAGGAAACACCACCTGTAAGCTGAGGAGAGTGTCTTTACCTGAAACCAGCACTGGACCTTGACCTTGCACTTCCAGCCTCTGGAACCATGAGCGTGATTTGTGCTCTTCAAGCTTCCTAGTTTATAGGGTTTTGTGGTGATGACCTGGGCCTCGGTTCCCCCACCTCATACCTCTTGTAAATATAATCAGCCCTTGACATCCACAGGGCACTGGTTCCAGGACCTCGCCCCCTAGATACCAAAATTTGTGAATGTTCAAGTCTTATATAAAATGGCATGATATTTGCATGTAACATGTACATCTTCTAGTGTGTTGTAAAGCATCTCTTCATTACTTATAACACCTAGCACAACGTGTACATTATGTAAATAGCTGCGATTGTGTTGTACAAGGAATGACAAATTGGAAAGAGAAAGTTCTGTATGTATGCAATACAGCCCCAACTGATTTTTAGCATATTCAATCATTATTGTGTTGAATCTGCTCATGTGGACACAGAGGCCAACTATACTTCATTTCTACCTGCTTAGCTCCCTTTCCTGCAAAAAGAACTCACCCACTTCTCCAGCTAACTTCCAAAGCTGCCTGGTATAGGATCAGAATTCAGCCTCTGAGATCTACCTCCAGCACCGTAGAGCCCACTTCCTCCTGTCATCTGTCACCTGTCCATTCATTCCAGCAGGGCAAATGTTCCTTCAGCTGGGAGATGATACCTATACCAGTCAGTATTTACTAGAGAGACAGATAAAACACAGACATACAAATATGTAAGAATTCACAAGACTGGTTTATAATAGTCACCAGAAGAGTTGGATGTAGAGAGCGCAGAGGGTCGGACTCCACGCTGGAGACCAAAGGAGCCAACCAAAGGTCTGGAGCTCACTGCGGGGTCTTATGTGAGCCTGGAGCAGCAGACTGATGGGTCTGCAATGGAAGGCTGAAGAATCTACACCGAAAGTCTGAAGGATCTGTGCCTGGAAGCCAGGGGGCAAAGACTAGTCCTCCTCTGAAGAAACAGAAGCAGAGCTATCCTTCCTCATTTCCCCTTTATACCATCCAGGTGATGAGCCTCCCTAGTATGGATCTTTCACACCTAACGGTGTGGAATTGCTGAGCCAATTTAGACGAGCTTCTCTTATTCATGTTGACACAATCAACCAACCATTACAAGGCCTCTCACCTGGACACCCTCAGCAGCCCTGTGAAGACCTCCCCCTGCTCCAGGCCTTCTCACCCCACCTGCTCATCTCTCCACAGTTGACACAACTTTCCTAGAACTCTGATCACGGCACCACCCTGCTTGAAACTCCTCAGTAGATCTCCATTTCCTATGGGATGAAACCAGATCCCACAAGGTCAAGCTCTGACTTCCAGCTATCACATGTGCTGTTCCTAGTACCTAAAACCACCCTTCCAAGCCTTTCCCTGAACCAACTCTCTTTCTCCCGTCTCGGTGATAAAACTAAACAAGTCTTGCCAGGCGTGGTGGCTCACCCCTGTCATCCCAGCACTCGGGAGGCAGAGACAGGAGGATTGCTGAGTTCAAGGCTTGCCTGAGCTACATAGTGAGCTCAGAGCCAGCCTGAACTACAAAGCGAGACCCTGTCTCAAAAAAAAAAAAAAATTTAAACAAGTCTGGAGGTTGTTGGTCTGATGTCCTTAAGTACTTTCAAGGATGAAAAACTCAACCTTTCAGGTTGAATTTCATCTTGCTGGGATAACTCTTTTTCTCCTTGTCTCCCAACTTCCTTTCCAGACACTCAGATTTTATTCCCTCCTTGGAAGTTGAAACATTATCCCTTGTTCACTGCTGAATGCAGAGTAGGTATTGTGTGATGTACATTTATGTTGTAATTATATGATGGACAACTAAAGGAAGTAATGTTTGCAGTAGAATCTTAGAGCTAGAGGAGACTTCAGAGGGCCATCACTTTACAGAGAAACTGACCAGGTTCAGCAAAGCAAGGGTCAAACCGACAGTCACAAAGCAAGAGTGGCCGGCCAGCTGGGACAGAATCTATAGATCTTCATCACATCAAAAAGACTAGAAGCAAACTGGCAACCTCAGTACATTTTCAGATTATCTGAGTAGGAAGCCAATATAGGCCCTTTCCCAAAGGCATCATTGGGATAATGCAAACTTCAGCAAATGTCCATGCCAGAACCTATTCCCGTTTATTCAAGGGAATAAAATGGGAGATTGATGAGATTTTAAATGGTGTCATGTTCTGGGCATTCGTAACTTGGACCGGAGTGCAGGAAATCCTGTTTGTCTCTGAGAAGGGGACAAATGTGCTTGGAAAATTCCCGGATGAAGGTGGGCAGCATGGGGAAAGCTCCATCTCTACAGGCAAGTCTGCCCTAATTTTTCTCATGAAAAAAGGGATTCTGGGATAGTTCATTCATGTTCCAGAAGATTCCTAAGGATGTCATTTTAGAGTGGATGAACATTTTGAATATTGTTGAAGCTCCAGGCTCTCATCCATCAGAAAATACCTTTATCCCAAAATTCTTCCTCATTCTTGGAGACCCACCCTCTCCTACAGAGAAGAGGTACAATGCTTCTCTCAGCCCAAAGGAAATCACTCTCACCCTCCAATCAGAAGAGAGGGAGGTGGGCATTTCCCATAGTCTAAGACGGGAAAGGAGATTCGGAGAGTCAGAGGACATGAAGAATCTAAATAATCCAACCCCAAAGAGACAGTGGGACAGAATCCCAGTGGTTTTTGAGGTCAAATGGAAGAGAAAAAAAAAATATCTCATTCCAAAAGAGCCCTTGAATAAAGAAAAGCCAACATAAAAACGTGTTGCCTCTTGCTCTTCTCTTTTTCCTTTCCTCCATTCCGTTTTCCTCCTATGTCTTTGGCCCCGCAGTTGAGGCAGTGCTCTCAGTGATGAGGCGCAACAAAGACCACAATGACTTCGCCCCACTACTTGCGGAGAGTTGTATAAACTCTGCTCTAAGCTCCCGGGATGGAGTTTTCTCAGTGAATCTTCTCACCTCCAGACAAGCAGTACACTCAACATTCCGTCTTATAGGTGTGGACACAGAGGTTCAGAGAGGAGACCCAGAGTCCCAGAGCCAGTCCCGTGCGGAGCCGGAATCTACACCGATGTCCCCTCCCCAGACCTCCTCCCAGCGCCTGGCCCTCGGCAACAGATGGACCTGGGAGCCGCAGCCATGGGAATCCCCGCCATCTCAGCATGGCTACCTCCCTCCACCGGCACCCACACGGCCTCTCACGCTGCATTTTCTCACGTGTGCTCTCAGCTGGTCCCCCCGACAGGGTTCGAAGACTCCGCTGTGTGACCAAAGGACCTACTTACCAACAAAATGATGACCCAGAGACGTTTCAGACTGTCGTGCACAGGGCCCGTGGGCAGGCACACACAGCAAGCTGCAGACGTCCACACAGGCTCCTTTTGCGTCTGAAAATTTCACCAAGGTTTTGCATTCTACTACAGAATCATCGGTTCTCAAGAAAATGGGATATAATATTTTATTGTTTTGTCTTGAAATGTAACAGATGATCTCAAACAGTGGCCCGTGTGTAGTAGCCCAGACCTATATTCAGAGCAGGAAACCTGTTTGAGAAGCTCAGAAAGAGTCCAGTTCCCATTTATCCTTCCCACACTTCAGCAAAGAAGACTAAGGCACAGAGAGGTGGGTTCAGTTGCTGAATGATGCACAGCAGAGCCATCGAAAAGTGACCCAGGATTCTGCTACCACTTCTGACCTGATGACAGTTGCCCAGGCAGTGGAGCTAGGACTACTCGAGCATGTCACCCTCGATGTAGGGGATGGAACTGGCACCCTCAGAGCTGGGCAGTGCCATCCACACATTCTTTCTTTGAGCTTTAGTTTCCAGGTTATAAAATGGAAATGAGAACAGCACCAACTCCACAGTTCAACATAGGATTAACTGAGATATGACCTGTGTCTGGAATGTAGTATTTACTCAGTAAAACATAGCCTTTAATGCTACCATCATTTACTTGAGAGAAAGGGCTCCCTGCCTCTGTCCAGGGTTCCTTTCCAACACCACCATGCTGAGGACGTGTCGTAAGAATATCTGTGGTAGTTCCTTTTTTCTTTCTTTCTTTCTTTCTTTTTGTTGTTGTTGTTGCTGTTTTCCTGAGACAGAGTCTCACTTTGTAGATGAGACTGGGCCTAACCTCACTAGGTAGCTCAGGCCAGCCTCGAACTCATAGCAATCCTCTTCCCTCTGCCTCCCAAGTGCTGGGATTATAGGCCTGAGTCGCCCTGCCCACCACTGTGGTGTGTGGTACCAAAGATTGAACTCAGGACCTTGTGCTTGCCGGCCAGATGCCGGAACCACTGAGCTAAACCCCTGGCCCACACCTGTTCTAGGTGATCGCTCCAACTGCCTTCGCGGGTTGGCATGAAGCTCTGCCAAAGTAACAACATGCCCACCCTGACTGCCTGCAACCAAGCCTCGTAGGAAGTGAGTGCTCAGCTCGCTCATCACGGGAGCTGTGCGTGTGCTGACCGCTTAATCCACAAGTCCTGTACACACTGACGTGGGACAGCCACCTCCTGACGGAAGCTGTCGCTCCAAGTGAACTGAAGAACAGAGCAGCCAGTGTGAGGCAAGTGACCTGGGACAGCAGTTTGCTTTGGTGTCACAGGGGAGAAACTTCTTAATCCAGACGGAGCTGACTTTTCCCTCCTGGACCAGCATTGGCCCCCTTTCCTTGAAGGCCAGCGAGGCCGGCTCCCAGAGCCCTCTGGCTCCGTTCAAAATCCCCTTTTCAATGCTGTGGCAGTTTTATGGCCTTTAATGACCTCCCATTGTACCCTGATTGCCAAGCAGGGCACACGTAATGACCAAGCAGCATCACTTAGCCCTTATTCGGATGACAATGGCCAGAGCGGCCAGCTCGCTGTTTTGACATGAGCAGGGTCACAGGGAAAGTTTTCAGGCGGGTGACTTGAAGAGCCCTGACCAGCCAGCACCCTGGACTCCTCAGTTGCTGGGGCTCGGACAAAAGAATGAACTCTGAACTTTTCTTTTGACGGATGGAGGTCATTAAAACTGGGGTGGGGGCCCCTTCAAAGGCAGGTGTAGACCAGGCTGTCCCTCAAAGCGCCTAATAAAGAGAGAACAGGCGATTGTGTGGGATTCTGAGGAGGGAACTTCTGAGAGATTCACTCAAGTGGTTCAAAGAAATCAATGAGCTGCTCCAGCCGATTGACAGGGGCCAGAAGTGCCCTGGCCGTCCCTCTACCATCCTTTGAATGGGTGGCTGCCCCAATTGTTCCCAAACAGGGGCCGCCACAATAAATGCTTCGAGTCCTTTCATGGGTACCCTGGGCTCCAGGACCGTACCACCAAGAAAATCCAGAGACAGCATCACCACTGAGTCACATTTTCAATTCTAGCCATTTTAATAAAGTGCTGAGAGATCTCCAAGCAGCTTAAAATATTAAAGGTTCCTTTTAAACATCTGGAAGATAACATCTAATTACTAGATAGTGCTCCAGGTTATTAATATGTAATCACATTAATCCCACCCAACACAAACACACAGCAAACAAAAGCTCTTCCCGAGAAGTATCGTCTTCCCAGAGCACAGAGCACCAGTTGGAAAGAAGAGCCCCCAAAGTAGCTTCCAGACAACAGCCCCCCCCAACCCCTCATTCCCACCACAGCGCAACCAGCTGGGGCCACATGCTGCCCCTGGAGGGGCAGATCCAGAAGTCCTGCCCTCCCGCCAGTCGGCAGGACAATCAGCTAAATAGATTGACTGCAAATGACTCGAGTCATCGAAGTTCAACCATGAAGGGAAATGAAAGCTTGGGGAATTTCACCTCCCTTTTCAGCTTTTCTCCAAAGGTGTTTTCGCTCTGCGCAAAAGGGTCAGGAATTTTGATCCCAAAGGTCTGAGTGGGAAAATAAATGGCTTTGGATAAGCTGGAAGCTGGGTCTTGGGGGAGCAGTACGCTGAATGGCATCATTAGGATCACACATGCACGCGGGCCGCGCGATCCTGCACCCGCTTTCCCGCCAGGGCGATGGTTATTAAGGGTAATGTGATCAGATGAGAAGGCGGTGAACAGGCGACCACACAGCCCAGAGGAAGCAGCTGTGGAGACAAGGAAAGGGAGGTCCCACCTCCCTGAAATGTGCCCGCGAGGTAGAGCCACATCCTTCGCATGGTCCAAGGACGAATTACCGTGGCTCCCCAGCGGTCGGCGGGGTCAGCGTGGCTGAAGGAAAACACGAAGGCCCGCAGACGCCAGAGGGGACGCGAGAGCCCATATCTAAGGGGGGTTCCAGCCGACTCGCTCCGCCTCCTGCGCTACTGCGAAGCCCGGACAAAGGAGCAGCAGCACTGAGGCCACTGAGCACATGAAGGAAGGACTGACGAGGCTTCGGCGATCGGGGGGTTTACCTTCCTCCGGATCCCCAAAGAGAACGGTGTGATTCGACCTAGCAGGGACACACTACGCGTCACAGCCATCTTCTGTAAGCGCTGTGTTGGGGACGTCTGGTTGTAGGGGAAAGAACCTCTCTCCCCTCTGAAGTTCATAACTGAGATTCTAAAATAAACAGACGGTAGGGAAACCATTTTCATTACAGGCATCCCGTAAAAACACGAGGCCCCAAGTAAGGCAGGATTATCGAGGCAAATTTATTAGTGTCCCCTTATCTCCAGGGAGACGTGTTCTGAGACCTCAAAAGATGCCTCAGTCATCACTGTGACTTTACCTACGCATAAATAGCTATGATAAAGTTTGATTTACAAATCAGGCACACCAAGGGATTAAAAACAAGAACTAATAAGAAAAATAGAGCAATGATAAATGTATTATAGTAAACATAACTTAAAATTTATGAACTGTTTATTTCTGAGATTTTCCATTTAATCTGTTAGGGCTGTGGCTGGCTGCAGGTAACTGAAAGTACCAGAAGCAAAACTGTGGGAAAGACTACTGTAGATCCCTCCGAGTCCCTGAGCTTTGAAAAAGAGAAAGAGGTCACAGAAAAGGGTCGATGACAAAGGCTGTCCAGCTGGGCAGATGCGAAGCCTCTCAGGTACTGGAAGCACTCTCCGTGCAGCCTTCCTCCCGGTGGGCCTATCCCGCTAATGTAGATTTCCTTCAGACAGGCAAATTTCTTTTACAAAAAGACAGCCTGAAAGAACCAAGAACTGCCCTGAACTTTTCTCAAAATAACCAGCTCAAAATACGCCGAAGAAGTATATTTCAGGGCGGCACGTTCCGGTCTCCTATATTCATCTCTTGTGGTCCTATATCCTGAGCCTCTTAAATGAGTAAGATGGACATAGCCCTCATCTTCATTGGGAAGATGGAGGTTAAATGGCTCATTACCCAAATAGTGAGCGTTTCCAGAAATGCTGAGAGGGTAAAAGCAGTGTTTTGAAGACTTGCAGAAGAGAGCCCCCTGCCAGAACGGTGTGTGGGGAAAGAGAGAGGAAGGACTGGGTCTCGGACACTGGGAGGGACGCGGGGTAGAGAAACAGCACACGCGAAGGTCCCGTGACAGAGGCATGAGCCTGGCCTCGCCCGACAGGACAGAACAACCCGCAGGGAACGGCAGGGAGCTTCCCTGCCGCTGCTACAGTTCCGTGAAGTCTGAACTCCAGGGTCTAGACTGAACTGGGAGGCAGGAGTCACCCAGGGGAGGATTGGCCCTTTGCTTAAGAGCCATAGGAAGAGGGAGGGGCAGAACAGGGAGAGGGAGGGGAAGGAAAGGAACAGGAAGAGAAGAGGGATGGAGGGGAGAGAAGAGGAGAGGAAGGAGAAGAAAGAGGAAGAGGATTTAGCTCAGTGGTTCCAGCATCTGCCTAGCAAGTGCAACACCCGAGTTCAGTCCCCAGTAACCACATAACGCAATACCGGGTGTGGTGATTCACGCCCACCAGCAATCAGTACCACCACATACCACAATGCCATGGCTATAATCCCAGCACTCTGGAAGCAGAGGCAGGAGGATTGCTGTACATTCGAGGCTTGCCTGGGCTACATAGTGAGCTCAGGGCCAGCCTGAACTACAAGGCCCTGTCTCAAAAAAATAAAGGAAGAGGAGGATGAAAAGAGGGGAGGGGAGGAGAAAAGAGTGGGTCAGAGGAGGTGGAGCGGCTTAGAAAACAAATTAAATCATTTGATTAAACCCTATCAGGAGTTGGGGCAAACATATCTGAAACTATCTAGACATATCTGAAAATATCTAGAAGGTGACAAAATGTCTAGAAGGTGGCACTCTGTCCTGTTCCTAGGCTGCTGAATCTGCCCCGGGGTAGACATTCTCCAGTAACCCCTGGGCTCCATTCACCCAACACCCCCTCGTGGGTAACTTTGGGGAGAAACACACTAAGGTCAATCCCAGGGAATCCCACCACTAGTTTAGGGATAAAGTGTCCCTTTTCCCTCTGACCATCTGCCTCTAAGCACGTTTGTTTGTGGAAAAGTAAAAGTAAAATCTGCTAATGACTCCATTTAACAATAAGCAGCCCTTCCTTGACATCTCCCGTACTTTAGGGACAGTACCACAAACAGAAGGCTCATGTAATCTCCATGACAACAGAGTTGAGCTATTGTTATTTTTATACCTGTTCTACAGAGGAGGAAACAGAGGCTCAAAGTCATACAGGGTTTGTTTTTGTTTTGAGGTACCAGGGTTCGAACTCTGGTCCTTGCACTTGCAAGGTTGGCACAGTACCACTCGAGCTAAATTCCCAACCCTAAAATCATACAGTTTAAAAAGGCAGATCCATGCCAGGCATGGTGGGATAGAACTGAAATCCCATCTATGCGTAAGACTGAGACAGGAAGATCTGGAGTTCAAGGCCAGCCTGAGCAACTTCGTAGGACGCTGTCCCAAAAATAGAAAGATAAAAAGGGGCGGGGAGTGTCCTGATGGTAGATGACCCCTAAATATTATCCCCAGGATCACAGCAAAGCTAAAAGAGTGAAAAAGAAAGAAAAAAAGAATGTGTGATCTGTCTGTACTTGGTAACCAGTCTGGCTCCAGAATCTCTTCTTTTCACCCGGGTACTGTTCCCCCTCTTTCCTAGGAGGTGGGAAATAAGAGAACCTACTCTTTGCACGTCACGCTGAACTCTGGTGTCCGTTTGGGGCAGAGAACGCCGTTTAGGGAGAGAAGGCAGACGTGGAATCTACTACCGAGCCACATGGGCCAGGCGGCCTCGGGGCTCAGGACGCTGCTGCCACCCCCGTGCATGGAAGGGCCCCGGACACCCCGTGCCCAGGCGGGCTCTGCTCTCTTCCAGGAAACATCTCAGTTAAATACGCGGACATGTTTAATTGCAGGGGCTCAGGCAACTTGTTTATCTTCCTTAAACACTGCCGGGGTGGCTCTCGTTTGTTATCTGGGGTGTGAAATGGAGGCTGACAACAATTAATACCTCCTCCCAGGCAGCTCGGCGGCGGCGGCGCCCTGACGGGAAGCGGTATCCTTCCGAGCAGGCAGCGAGGAGGTGGCGGGCCCGGCTGTCACTCAGGATCCGAGGGGGAAAAGAGTGACAGCGGCAGCTGACAGCCCCTCCCGCTGCCTCCGGAGAGGCCCCCATGATAAAGCATCATGCTTTGTGGTGTAATCAACTTGCTATACATGCTTTACCTCCTAATGAGCGCCGTGCTTAAACAAGTGTGTAGAACACATCTGTCCGGGCCTGGGGACTCAAGGCTGTGTGACCAATTTTAGCATCTGAAAGTTAAATTAATGGTAAAGGGTTTAATTGTGAGTAAACAATACCGCATTAAGGAGCGGTAAACACAGCAGTAGGGACCCACCGACCGGCTCTGGCATCACAGATGTGGCTGTCTCCATGTGACCGTTAATAGTGCTCCCCGCCTGGACCTTCTGACAGTGTCTGGAAGCCCATTTGTCATCTCTATGGTCCGTCCCCTCCTCTAACATGACTTTGGCCCATGGTCCATTCATGGGGGCCGGCGGGGTCTGCGTTCCTTGGAAGCCAGGCAAAGACTCCCACGGCAAGTGGAAAGGTCCGGGAGCGTCCCGGCTTCTACGGTGAGATGCGGGGCTGCGGAAAGCGCCCCGCGATCCAGGCAGCCGACGCTGGCCCGGAGGAGGGAGCCCGCTTTCCACCACAGGCTTCAACGGGCAATGATTCCAAAACCCGGTTTTAAAACACCCTGGGGTGTCGCCAGCGAACAAAGGATGCCTCAAAAACAAATTAAGTTCCCTTTAATTAAAGATCATAACATACGCCACAGAACATTCTGTCACGGTAGGGGGAAGGAAGGGACCGTCACATAAAATAAATAGGACTCTGCAACCACAAGAAAAGGCATTCCACAGAGCGGGTTCTTCGTTGTCCCGATGAGTTAGGGGTTCCCATCATCACTGCTACCCGGCAGACGGAGTTTGGCCGTCGATGCTGGGAGCAGAGTGGGGCCGGGAGAGGGGAGGGGTTTCCCCAGCAGTGTGAGTTGTGAGCAGGGAGTCTGGCGTCTGGGGAAGGAGACAGGCGCTCGTTGTCCCTGTCTTCTTCCCCGCCACCCACTAGCATGCGGGACAGTTTGAGGGACAAAGTCCTCACAAGGCGACCACGCTCTCCAGAGCGGGCCTGGCATCGGCTTCTCGCTCTGCACGTCCGTAGCCATCACCCGCCAGGGTCTGTAACAGATGACTCCCCACCTTCCTCTACCTCATGAAAAGGGGGAAGTGATAATGGCCAAGGCCAAGCACGGAGGTCTGAGGTTTCCTTCTACCTTTAAATGTAGAAATCTGGGGTTTCAAAGGCTAATCGTCTCCTGCGTCCACACCCAGGCTCCAGACTCAGAGTCATACCCCAGCTCCGCCTCTCCCCCCTGTCTGAAGCCCAGTGTCCTCGTCTGTGAAGTGGGACCCTGTCGAGCAGAGCAACATGGCCAGGGCCTGGACCAGTGTGGGACACAGCGCTCCGTGTGTGTGACACGCCGCGCGGGCTCCCCTATTGACAAGGCCTAATAAACCAAGGCGGGGCCACCACTGCGTCTGGGTCACTGGGGGCACCGGGCAGCTAAACCAGGCCGTGTACAGCAGCGGCTCTTGCCCCACACCCGCGATCCACCCCGCGCACAGCCAGGCGCACGCCGCAGCCCCAGGCCCTCTAGACAGCAGCCGCTGGGCTCGGAGGGAGCTCAGCAGCCGTCCAGCGGGCACACGGAGCCTTGTCTGCTCCCAGCCCCAGGGCTCGGCTCTTACTCCCACGAAATCAGCTCCAAGTAGCTTTCCTGCACCTATTTAAGCTTCCTGAGCTAAATTTCTTAGAACGTTTCCACCAAGTGTTGGCTCACTTTGCATGTTACAAATAACAGGTAATCTCACATTTCTGTTTCTGACAACTCTCTTGCCAATGAGTTTTGCTTTTCCTCTAAAATAACCCTGTATAATTTCCTATATGTGGCCTGAGTGAATCCATGTGCTTTCCACAGACTCCAGAATTTAAAAGTAGAAGGAGACCGCGGTGACAGATTTGAAAGACAGGACCAAGGGTCTGACTGGGCCTGTGACCATGGCTAGGGTGAGGACTGACGCTGATGCCTCTTCCTCCTCCCCGTACTCTTCCTCCAGGCCACCCTGTGGGTGCCAATGTACAGAAAGTCTGGCTCTTTCAGAAGAGGGGGGTGTCATGCAGACCAGGCCCTGAAGTGTCACCCCCATCCAAATAGCATTGTGGATATTTGTGGTCACTGTCTCTTGCTGCGTAGTTATTCCTGGACTGCCCTTTGGCTCCTCTGGCTCCATCTCTGGTTCTGAGCCCTCTGAGATGGAGAGTGGCCTTAACTCCAAAGACCCCACCAGGGTGTCCAGGAATAGCTGGGAATATTCCCTCTTCACCCTCTTGGGTCTTGGGCCTGGTACCGTCCTAACTCTGGCTAGCTAGCTCCGTCCTGGGCTAGGAGGAAGATGGACCCAATCCAAACTGGGTTTTCAGCAGTAACTAGTAGATATGCAACAGATGTTTAGAGCCCCTCAGAAGCGGAAGGAAACTTGGAAACCCTCTCTTTCATTGATTTGTTTCCAAATGTTTGCCTCTGCCGTGAAATTCTTATTTCCAATGAAATCTTTGGCCAGAGCCCAGAGCACTGAGCCGCTGCGTCGAGGCCAGGCTGCCGGACCTGAACCTCGGCCTCTGACCTCAACTCCATCCTGGGGCTCCCCTCAGCACATCTGCTGTTTCTCCCCAGAGAACAGTCTGAAAATCCTTGACTCCATTCTCCGTTTAAGAAAACTGGGGCCCAGAGCGGTGGTCCAATTTGCAGAAAGTAACAGAGCAACAAACAGACAGACACTGCGAAATACAGTCGCCGGGGCCCCAGGGGAAACATGTAGACTCACCCCAAATGCCAGAGTCTCATTATTCCCTGTCACCCAGTCAAAGCACCCCTTGTCCATAAGATCTTGTCCAACGGACACCTGGTATCTTTAAAGGAGAAATTCGCTTGTCTTCTCTACCTTCCATTTTTCAGACACAGGATCCAGATTCAGCCATTGTAAATGTCTGGGAAAAATATAACCCTGAGAGAACAGGTGCTATTTTCCTCTCTCCTCTGTGACTTTAGTTTGCCGTTAAAGCCCATTTCCACCACTTATTGATTTTAGTTTTCTACTGGTCTATGAATGACAACTTGAATTAAGACACACAGGCTGAGACGCCACTAGGCAGTGCTAAATGGATGCCCAGTGCTTTGAGGCAGAGCGCCTCCCGACTGACCTTGCAGCCTCCTGTGCTTCTCCATTGTCCCAAGGAACCAACGGGCCGGGGGCAGGCACACCCCTGCCTGGAATCAGGACAGCTCTCTGATGGACCACAAGCCAGGGCATCCTCGGCGCGATAGCCGGCTTCAAGCCTCCTGACTGACTCAGGGTGAGGTGTCTGGTGAAGAAGCCGTGTAGCTAGGCAGTGCTTCCAGGAGAGCTAATTTTGCCTCTTCCTCCACTAGGCAGGAAATGGAGCCTAATTTTAACCTAATTCCTCCAGTTTCACTTGCAAAAAGAAGATTCCCTGAATTGGTCCCTTTGTCATTCAGCTCTCCCCTCTCGCAGAGTTCCTTACCTTGCCCAAATCTCGACAGAAAGTTCCCTTTAATGACAGCTTAAAAGTTACATCAATGATACATCTTATATCTTAATCTACACCATAAATTAAAAAACATTAACACAAACCTCTTAACCTAAAAATGCTGCTTTTACAAATCCATCTTAAGAATGTAATCAGATAAGTGCATAATGTTTACACAAGGACATGCATTGCAGGCCTGTTGATAATAGAAAAAGTGAAAGCAAGCCGACTACCCACCAGGAAGGAGTTAGCAACTATGTTACATTCGATCTACTCCATTAAATATGATGCAATCATTTCTAAGTGCTGATGTTGAATAATATTTATTCACAAGGAAAAATGTTTTTAACATATGTTGCCAAATAAATACGAAAAGTCAAAGAAAATAATACATATGGTTTCACCTTGAAGCAAATTTTTTAATTGAGTTTTTTATTGGTACGTTTTATATACAGCTCACAATCACACTCGAAATTGGGGGATTTGTACCAGTATGACACGAGTTAATTCTCATTTTTATCCATATCCCTACCCACCCCACAACCCTCCATCCCCTAAATACATGTGCTTCTTTCTCTCTTCAAATCATATTTATTCTTTCCACTCATTACTTTCCCCTACCACATTCCCTCTGAATATTTCTTACTTCACAGAATCTATCATACATTCCAGAACTCATTTACATCTACAGGTTCTCATACCAGAGAAAAGACACAGTATTTGCATATCTGTGACCTATTTATTTCACTTATTAGTGTGCCCTTAAGGTGTGTCCATTTGCACATAAATGACTGAAACTTGTTCTTGATGGCAGAGTAATATTCCATCTTATAAAAAACCCTACATCTTCTTTACCCAGTGAAAATTTTAATTTACAGTATATTTTCTTATTTGTGTTTGAATAGAAGGGAGAAAGATAAGGTAAGGACATTGACACCCTTCAATATGTTAAGATCTGGAGAAGGTTGAACTTCCTTATCACTAACTTCTGAATGTATTAATTTGTAATCAGGAAAAAGTAGCTATTTACATGGAGAGGGGTAGAGTTGCTAACTGAAAACATGGCCCCCAAAAGTCTTCCAAGTTTTCAAAGCCTTTCAAAGAAAGATTCTGCCACATCCTTTTTGTAGCCTTTTCCTCTCAACAATAACCACACAACCTATATAATTATTATTTCTTGTTTCTACATCGCTTCTAGCACCCAGTGGGAGATATGGGAGCATAATTTAGAAAGCCCACCTCATAGTCCCTTTGAGAAGGTCTATGAAATTCTTATTCAATCTCATGGGCAGAAAGGACAAAAGTAGGAGTGTGGGAAAGAAAAAGTTCTACTCACATCAGACAGTACACCCAGAACAGAGCTCATTTGAAGGCTCTGACGTATTCCAAAGCTCCAGTCCAAGATCCTGACTGAGGGTCAGACAGACAGAAGACTTTTTCCGTTTAAGTAGCTCCTACGACGTTAATGCTAACCCTCTGGGGTTAATGACAAATTTAGGGATCTCATGGAAACTCTAAGCCTCTCTAAGAAAAATACATGTAAACACAGTTTGTGACCGTCTCTGGGGCTTGGGAGGCAGGAAGGCCATAGCTGGTGGGAGCTGATCTTCATTTGTAGGCCAGCATTGGTCAGCTTTGGATAAGGGCTTCGTTCCCCTCTTCCCACATACTCAGGCCCCAAACTCACCACCAAAGCCCCAACTCCTCCAAAACGGAACACTGAGAGAGGGAGAGGGAAGAAGGAGGCGATGAGGACAAGAGGTAGAGGCAGCAAGAGGCCCATAGTAACACCCTCTGTCCCAGAGATGGAGGGCGCCATCTTGTTATTCAAAACCTGCCAGGACTTCCTCAAAAACAAGAATAGCTATGTGTTTTTGCAAGGGTGTTAAAGAGGGTAATTAAAGGGTAACCCAAGTCAGACCTCACACGCGCAGCGTCCTAGCAGATTGGAGGCCTAGCCTTTCTGATCCTCTCAGCTGGTACAGAGCCCAGGGCCAGCAACAAAAGCTGTTAACAGCCTGATCGGGAGGCCACGCTGATAGATGACCCATTATGGTGGCCGCTCTTGTGCGGATGGCAACTAGTTTTGATCAATTAGATTTTAATGTAAAGTGGGGGCCTGGAGGGGGAACAGCAAGCAGGAGAGGGAAGACCCTTTGTTACTAATGTGTCTGAAAAAAGCACTTAATTGAGGTCATAATAATATTAGCAGTTCTCGTCATCAATAATTCAGTCTTATTTATTACTACCCGATAAAGTCCTGTCAGGTGGGGAATGTAGAAGGCCTTTGTTGGAGACCAGATACATAGCCCTCTCTCTCCTCTCTCCCTGTCTCTCCCTGTCTCTCTCTCTCTCCTCCTCCTCCTCCTCCTCCTGTCTCAAAATATCAAAGCATCTTTAATTCTCAAAAGGCTTTTTAGGTGTTCTTTATCTGTAGAAACTGAGCACTGTGAAGATAGAAGTTTGCAAAAAACTATCATTTACCCCTCTCCTGTCTTTCCCCATTCATTTTAAAATCATCTTCTCTAAAACAGTAACTAAATGTGCTTCCGGAATTTATCCAGAGAAGAACGGTCCCTATGGTTGCATGATTTAGTCTCCTCCAGCAAGACATAAATTCTGCCTTTTCACACGCTTTTAGTCACCTGTGGTGTGTTATCTTTTAAAGCAAAAAGAGAGAGTGGTGGAGAGTGTGTGCTAAATGAATGTATAATTGTACAATTAAGGATGCGAGCACCGGTGTTAAAATTTAAAATGTATTAGTCTCATAAAACCGCCTCATTAGTCTCTGTGTCTTAAAGGACACACTTGTCCATAATGAGGCGAATACAGGAAACGGCGCAGGGGTGAGCAGGAGGGGACGGAGGGGACGGAGGGGACGTGTGAGCTGCCATTTCATTTTTCAGAAAGGGGGAGGAAAAACACTTAATAAAGATAATTGGGCTGGTAGTGCCTGTTCCCATCTGGAATCGAAACACAGACAGACCCCGGGGCAGACGATTGGTCATTAAGCAGGAAAATAACCTATTTGGAAGGGATCTGTTTGTTTTATAAATGATGCTCCACTTTAGAACAGCTTAACCACAATCATAATAAAAGTTCCTCGAAAACCCAGCCAGGGGACGGTGCTGAAATATCGATCCAGCTTCTGCTGATAATGTGGCTGGACGTTGCTTAGGCTTCTCTCGCAGGAAGCACCTTTTGAAGTTTTGCAAACCCCCCCCCCCACCTTCTTGAAAGGCTAAATAGAATTTAAAGTACCCTTCGGTGATCAGTGGCCATTAGCAGGGTAGGTTAGGAAACCCCGAGTCAAGGGGTCAGGAGAGGCAGCCCAGGTGGAAGACGGAAGGGGGAGGGAGGGGTCCTGAGGGAAGGGGAAG
>PVIC010006586.1:0-23080 GCA_004025085.1 Thryonomys swinderianus
TTATAAATCATTAGTACTATGCATTCCAGTGCATGTTTTCATTTTTAGTTTAGTCCCCATTACCTGCAGGTTGTTGGTGTAAGATGAGGATTGGATTGAGGGTACTGAGTGTTTTTCTAAGGAATCATTCTAAAAGCTTTGGGGACCCCTTGAGTTCTGGACAGACAAGGGAAGAAGCTGGTTCAGTTTAGGGGCAGCTAGTTCAGGATGTCTTGGCAAGGATTAAGGTAAGGGTGACACCAGGGACAGGTTACAGAGAGTAAATTCTAGAGCATAAATTCATGGAGACAATTTTAAGGTTGATGGTATTAATAACACATTTATGACTTGTTTGACTGGGATAGTGGCAGTGCCTCGCACAGATACATGCCCATTAACAGGAGGATCAGTTATGTTTTCCTATTATTTATAGCACATCAAAGAGGACATATTTGATGGAAATAATGGTTAAGTGATTTCAAATTATACATCAAATAATTTGGGAGTTTGTTGGTAAACGGATTAGTCCTTCCTAAATTTCAAAGAATATAAGCCCGTGTGTTCATGTTTGCAAACCTTTTAAAAATGAGTGCTTATGTTTGTATTGGACTTGGCATCTTTTTAAAACAGTGGCCTTGAGAAAGTCACTAGGTGAAGGAGGAGGGGAGGTGTCCACACGGGGAGGAGACAGAGGGCTGCGGACCAGAGAAGCTCCTGTCTGGCGTAGGAAACAGCTGCCGGACACGTGGCACAGGACGTGTGGGAAGCGGGGAGCGGGAGGTAAGAGGAGGTGTAGAAGCGTGGCGTTGCAGAGTCCACAGGTGGGAGTTCCCGGAAGAGCACCGTTCGCGTCAACGCCAGCAGCCCCGCAGAGGGCCCTGCAAGGAGAAACCCAAAGCACACCCGTGGCGCTTGGTGCCGTGGAGGTGACACCAGAGTCAAGAGCAGCGGGTCAGATTTCCAGAAGGCGGGCAATGAGAAAGTAGAAAAGGAAGAGGGGCTAGAGGAAATAGGAACTTAGCGGGTTTAAGCAGGAACTTTGTCTTTTCTTTGTGGTGAATGAAGCTAAGCACTGAGTGAGGACACAGAAACACTTGAAGGGAACCTATTGACTGTGATGGGTAGATGAATAACCATTACATAGCTACAGCTAATGCATCTGTTAAAGCTACTACATGGATAACTGTTAAATAAATCACCGTTCAGAGGTGATCTGTACAGCGCTGAGTCCTGGGGGTTTGGAAGGAGTCAAATAAAATTACATCACTAGCTTCTTGAGTTGAGATTAGAAAGCCCTTTCCCGTTACCGATGAAGGAGGGGCTGGAATCACAGGTGCCGATGAAGATAAATTGTGGATGTCACACGTCTGAGTTCAGTTGGCATTTAGGGCTGTGCTGCGTAAAGATGGGATGTGAGTGCTGCAGTTCTAATGGACTTTTCTTTCTTTCTTTCTTTTTTTGGCTATATGTTTTCTAGTTTATACTATAACTTGAACCTTGAAATGAAGGAAACCAATGATTGGGGTGATTCAGAGGGAGATTATTTATTTATTTATTTATTTATTTATTTATTTATTTATTTATTTATTTATTATTTTTTAAAGATGGGAGAGCCAGAATAGCCAGAGGGTAACAAGAATCCTGCATACAAGGCTGGCTAGAAGCCAGGCACAGTGGCACAAACCTGGGATGGCATTGTTCCGAGAGGCCGAGACAAGAGGACCTCAGGTGTGAATCCAGGATCAGCAGTTTAATGACTTAGGTTGCATCTTGAAGTAGAATATACAACCCTGGGTTCAACTCCTAGTCACACACACACACACACGCACACACACACACACACGAGATTAGAAATGAAAGTAGACAGGTGACGTGTTGTCATGGGAACTGTGGTCTGACTGAATATTTAGTAATAGTATTTAGTAAATAGTATTTAGGAGTATTTGCCTTCATGACATTGTTTAAAATATCACTGTCAACCTGGGAGCCACTGGCCGTACACAAATTGTCACCAAGTACTTTAGATGTAGCTAGAATACAGTGAAATGGACTGTAGATTCAAATATACACAACATATTTAAGGCAAAAATCAAAGTGACACTGGGAAAAACTTTGCTTTATATTGACAATGTGCTAAAACAACGCCCTTTTAGTTTATCGGCCATCATTAGCTTTCTAGGGTTCCTGTAGTAAAGTGCTATCCTGTGTGTGGCTTAAGCAGCATTATCTATTGACTCACAGTCCTGGAGGCAGAGCCTTATATTAATCCTCTCCATACCTCTCTCATACCTAAAATAATATGCTAGTGAATTAGTTGCATTTATTTCTTTTACTTTGTTATTGTCACTACTGAGAAATGTCAAAATTCCATGCGTAGGCCCCGTTATTTATTCATAGTACAGTCCTTCTTCTTCCTCTGTCCTGCCCCTCCCTGTTCTGTGCCTTCCTCCTCTCCTTTCCCTCTGGCCTCCTCCTGCTTCTTCCTCCAGTATTTCCCTCTAACTGAGCACTTGCTGTATGGAGGAACACACTGATTCTGTAAAACAGCCCTACCCCATTTCCCTCATCACACGCGGTTGAAAGAGCCTGCTCAGAGCCACACAGACAGGACATAGCACAGCAGGGCTGTGAAGGCTGATGGTTTCGCTCCAGGACCCGTACTCTGATCTACTCTTGAATACATCTTTAGAGAGAAATTAATGTATCTTGTCAGTATTTGGAATTAAGAGTACCAGTTCACTATATTACTTGGTACTGAATATATCTCTAATATCCTGCTTAGTTCCATTTTTCTTTGATAACTTCAATTTTTCTTGATACTTTTTGCCTCTAGCATCCTTTACTAATCAATATTTATATTTTTCCTGTTATCTGATGTATTCTTATGATGTTCATTCTGGATTTGTATACAGTTTTAGAGCAATACAATATACTTTTGATCTTTTATCTTTCATCTTAAAGTCTTTATCAAGAAAACGACCTTCTGTATTTTTAAATTTAAAATAGTATTTATTTTTGTGGTTATGTAACAACTGTCTTTGAAAAGGTCACAGCAAAAAGTAGTAGAATGAGTTGGGACAAAAATTCAAGACGGGCTGCTTATTAAGGTAATGATTTAAAGCCCTTTCATTTCAAGTGACAAAGGTATTTTAAGCCAAAATTGGGGCGGGAGTTTTTTTTTTTCTTATAAAGCTTCATGCCCGTGTGTTAAAAGATGCCTGAATGGAATAATTTCTGAAGTTTGCTTTACTCTCAGGGTGTTGTCACTCGTTGCTGTAGACAGAGTGAATCCACTCCAGTCGAGTAGGAGGCGGGCCAAGGAGGAGTTTCCAGCAGGTACTTCAAGGACTGAAGTCTTTCCAGTGAATTTATCTCTTTCTAGTGTCGTCTTTGACCTCAGTATTCTTCTTCTGGAGTTTGAAAACTTTATTTCATCTCATTGTTAACTTTCCCTCATTTTATCTTTTGAGTTTGACCTATGCTTTTCAACAAGCTTTTCCTAGTGATTATTTCATACCCAAGCTTCAGAAGCTTGACCTTTATGTACAGTTAAGACTACAATTAAATTTACCAGGGAAGCTCAACAGTAAGACCCAGACATTGTTCCTCTTCCTGATAATGAGACCCCTTAAAACAGTTGGGTGAGGGTCACTTGATGATAACTCATGACTTAGAACGTACTCTAAGTGATTTTAGTGATTTCTGTGAGAGAGTGTGGAGCCTTTTTGGTTAAGGGTTTCTTTATTCTACTATTGTGTTTATGTTTCGCAAAAGCTTTTCCATAAAAAATGAAATATGCTCAATCATCCAAATTTGTTTTCCTGTCTTTATGTAACACCCATATTGTTCAGTGTGCTCCTGCTTCTCAAGTGTTAGTATGAAGGAAAAACAGAGAGTTTGTTGTCCTACAAACTTTTGGGCCATTATCCCAGAGATCAGGGTTCAGCACCTATGTAGGATCTCACAAGATTTCTCTTCTGTCAGGGGTCCTGGGGAGCTAGATGGTGATCTGACTCACTTCTGAGAGTGTAAAAGACCAAACTCTAGGCAGTTGTTTGGATCAAAGCACTTGGAGTCTTGTCAGTAGTACACAGAAACAAATCAACATCATTCATCAAAGGAAAAATAAAAATTCTGAATATTGATAATTCTTTGGTTTCAAAATACTATATGAAATGGTGAGCAAAAATCCCTTTGATATTAAGGATGATAAATTTCATATTTCAAATACTATAACATCTTGCCATTCAAAAATTATGTAAATATACTTAGATATACTTATCGGTATTTTGATTATAATTGTCAAAAACCCATTTTTATTTGAAATACTTAAAAACATAAATTATGTTTTTATAAGACCAAAAAATGATTTCCAAATACTTGATATAACATTTAATTAATGACTATGTATACATGTATTTATTTTGATCAACAAAATCTTTATTAAGTCTTTACTATTAGCCCATCAATCAGTTAAGCCACCTGAGACACAAAAAAACATATCATCTCCTTGTAATACAGACCCAGATCCCAAATCCATTTTAGAAGGCAATGAACTTTAGCTATTCAGCAAAGAATAGAAGTGTGATCTGGAACCAGACTTCAGAAACCTGGAGAGTTTATGAAAATGAGTGTACGTGCTGTCACTGAGGGTGGTTGAGTGAACACAGAACTGAAATATCCAGGGGTTTTTGTATTTCAAGTTATTAGTCATTATTAGATATTATAAAACTACTTTTCTGTCATAACAGCCATAAAACTATTACTGATTAAAAGAATGTAAAAACAAAGTTATAAAGGAAAATTTGAAAAAGTATGGTATTTTAAAGAACATAGGATGGGTGTGTTGTTTGTGCAGGGTTTATATTTGAGAAAAATATAAAGAACAAGTATAGTGTAAACCCCTGTATAAATCTCCATGAGAGCTGCTCACTGCCTCATGGAGAGAACGCACACTGTACATCAGCAAGGTCATCGTCAGCAGTGTGGAACACCCTGAATTCCACCCTATTGTTAAGTTAGTCTCTCACATGATTCCTTAAAACAAAGGTTATCTTTGGATGCATTTATCTAATGGACTCCTATAGCTTTGCATCCTGTGTGGACATGACCTTGCTTACATACAACCACGAACACAGTGGCCTGCTGGAGGGCTGAGCCCCTGAGCTCACACATACTAGCACATATCTGCTGAAACTGTTCCTCTCATGGGCCGGGGCTGCCAGGCTTGTACAAATGTGGGAAGGCTACTCAGTCACTACTCTCACAAGGAGTGGGACTCCTGTGACCACCTACATGGGCTGCCGGGAACCTTACCAGTTGGCGGGATTCTCCTGGAAACCGTATGGCGGACAGGTGCCTTTTCCCTAGCTTCCTCTTCTTCTCTTTCACACTCTGGCTGGGACTTGCTCCCAGAATTTCCTGGCTCCCTCTCCACTTTCCCTCAATGGTGCATCTTCTAATAAGGTCTTTGTCAGTTAATCTATCCTACCTTGGCACCTATGTTTTAGACAATGGCATTTTCTCTCTAACACATTGGATCAATGACTACAACCAGCTGCCAAAGAGGTGTGCGTGCTTGGGGAATTTGAGACTGCTAATGAGGGCCTGTTGTCCAGTTCACTACAGTCCCAGGCATGAAATCTGAAAGCCCCTTCCACTGCTCAAATTGTTCACCACAGGAACTTCCTCTGTGGAGCTTTTCCTGAGTTTTTATTCACTTGGTAGTGAACCTCTTGCCCTTTGAACTTCTTGATAAGATTATACAGTAGCATGGAAGGGCATCTCAGTGCACACCATTCTATTCCTATTCTGGGTGCTTCCCATTAGCTGTCTTATCCATCTGTCAGGCATTTATTGAAAATTGATCTTGTGTCAGCTTTGATCTTAGGCACTAGAGTACATATACAATGTGTGGGACATAATGATTTATTTGAGAAGTGGTATAATTTTATCTTCTCATAAAAGGCTAAATATTGTCTTTAAACTAAGATGGTTTATTTATATAATGCAGATATAAATTAAATGGCATTCAAATAAACTAAAATATGACATTTTCAGTTTGTTATATGTTAAAAAATAGAAAAGGTACCCCTAAAACTTGGTAATTTTTTTTTTGAGAGGCAGAAAGTAGTTCAGAAAGCCTCTAAAATCTGGGTCATTTTTATTTTTGTAATTTGTAAATATAAAATGTTTAGTATAAAATAAAAAACAGTATAAACTAACAAAAATAAACAAGTTTACAACTCTAGTATCTAGAAATATATACTATTAACTTTATGTTCTATATCTTTTGAGATTTTCTTTATCACAATACATACACACACTGTGACATACCGCCAGCACTCAATTTGCCACATACTGAGTGCCATCTTTGTGCCAGCCATGGAGTATGAGTGTTGTAGAGATGGAGAGAGGTGAGCTTCATCTCCACTGACCTGGACTTGAAACTCACTACACAGGGTGGTGAGGCCTTCTGAGGGAGACTCCCTAGGCGCCATCTTGCTTTCATATAATGCAATGTATCATTGTAGGAGCCACATTATCCAATGGACCGGAATGTACCAATACAGATTCAAATAGGAAAGAAAAAAAAAATGGAAGAACAGTGACTACCACCTGACAGGAAGTACTGAGCCACAGCTGCCATTGATTTATGGCTAGTTGGTACTTTTTAATATTACCTAGAGATCACAGGCATAAAGGTAACTGAAAACAGGACTCACATTCACAATCATGGTGTGTTCTGGGCACCACATAAGACTTTGCAAATGGGTCTGTGGGTGTCCTGGTGCCCCTTGTTAACTCCAGTTGAAGCATCTCTGTGACCTGGTTGTGTAACTCTGTCATGTGACTATACCAGCATCCCAGTGCTGTGGTTTTTAGATCCTTCTGATCACTGTGAGGACATCCTCCAGGTTCAGGCAGGAACAAATACTCAGAGAGTTAATATATCACTACTGACTATACTAGTTAATACAATTTATAGCTTTTAAAAATTTCATTTAAAAATAATAGGAAATTCACATAAAGTTGTAAAAATAGTCCCATAGACACTCTGCCCAGTGTCTTCCAGTTGGTGGTGGTTTGTGTACTATAGTGCAAAGCCATCTTCAGAAAAACGACGGCAGGACAGTGCTGTTAACTGGATGGTGTATCTCATTTATCAAGTAGTTTTTTCAGTATTCATGTGTGGGCATGTATATGGGTATGTGTGGAAGAGTGAAAGAGGGAGTGCATGTGCATATATGTATATGTAGCTCTGTGCAATTTGGTCATAGGTTTGAATTTGTATAATTGCCACCATAATCAAGTTCCATCATCCAAAAGGCATTGTTTTGTGTTACCCTTATAAACACAGCCCTCTTCCACTGATGTTCCTGCCTCCAACTTGCTCTCCGTCATCATAGTTTGTCCCTGTGGGAATGTTATACAAACTGGATTGTAGTATATGCTTCCATTCAAAGTGACTGTTTTGTATGAGAAGACACATTCTTTGAATATGCCTTTATTTCCCTCAACTTTGATGATTGTGTTAGCATTCTGTCACGGTAACAAAATGCCAGAGGTGATTGACTTATAAAGGGAAAAATTTAACTCTGGCAATTTTGGAGATGCTAGTCCATTCTTGAATGGCTGCTTTGTTAGGGGCTGGCAATGTGGCAGAATACTGTGCTAGGAATGCCCGATAGAATAAAACTCACCTTGCATCATTCTGTCCTTCAGCACATGTGCCTTGGAGACACCTTTTTTTTTTTTTTTTTTTGCTTTTTGAGACAGGGTCTCGCTTTGTTGTTCAGGCTGGCCCTGAGCTCACTATGGTGCCCAGGCAAGCCGCCGCGAACTCAGCAATCCTCCCGTCTCTGCCTCCCGAGTGCTGGGGTGACAGGCGTGAGCCACCACACCCGGCACTGTGGTATGCGGTGTTGATTGTTGGTGGGCGTGCCTCCATGCCCAGCATCATATGTGGTTACCGGGGATCGAACTCAGGTCCTTGCGCTTGCGAGGCAGGCGCCGGAACCACTGAGCTAACCCTCCGGCCCGGAGGCACCTTTGATATCCAGAATATAGCAAATATCTTTCCAATTGATTTTGTGTCTCATCTATTCTTAGTTGTAGTTTTATGTAGAAGAAGCACACAAAATGAAACAAAACAGTTCTAAAAAGCACAATAAAACTTTAAAGAAAAAAATAGGATTGCCTGAGGGGCTGGGGATTTAGCTCAAGTGGTATCACGACTATCATGGGAGCAGAAGGGCCCAAGTTCGACCCCGGTACTGCAAATTTATTAATTAATTACAAATAAAATAAAATAAAATAGCCCAGATAAAAATGAAACATAGCGAAGGCACTTGGTTTTAACTTTCACTTAATTAACATTTATAAAAAAACATCTGAAAGCAATAGCAGATATTTGGCCCCAGTTATCTCTGACTGCATATTATCTCTTGGGAAAGCCAAGTATGAAAAGAACTGAATGTCTATGGCACAATATTCTCATCAGCTTTTTAATCCATAATGCTCAAAGCCATTTGGTCTCTGCTGGAAAAATATTTTCTTATTTTTAATTAAGTTATAAAATTTGGTGATGAAGTTGAAACGAGCTTTCATGTACGTGGGTGCCTTCTGTCCAGCGATTTTCAGCAAAAACTTTCCTTCAGAGTCATTATGAATATTGAGTATATTTCTAACATTGCTGAATATTCAGTAAGTCATTGGTATAAATTCAAGTAATTCAAATGTCATGCTGAGTTCTCAGTAGTGATTTATGCTGCTATAGTTTTATGCAAGTGCATTATTAGTTTGCTGACTTTCCTAATATATAAAGGTTATAAAAAGAATTTTACCTAACTCTTAGGAATTTTAGCACTTTACCATGTAAATGTAAATACCCAAAAGAATGCATGCGACTTTAAAATTTCTGCAGAAATGGTCACAGAGCGATTCAGCTTCTCAGATTATGGAAACTCTTTTTTCATTAAATGGTATTTGTAATCTTCTCACATAATGAATGAAAATATATCTGACAGCTGCTCTGACAATATTATATAGGCTTGATGCTTACAGTGCTTTATCTGCACAACCCGTCTCTGTTCTCCCTCTGGGAATTCCTCCTGTACCCTGAGTTTAACCACATGTGTGTTTTGGCATTTTGACTTATGAAGGCATTGGCATATTTCTGACTATTCATTTAAGAAACTTCTCTTAGTTGATATTATTCAGGTGATATGAGCAGAGACTCGGTATGATTAAATGTGAGGGTTTAACTGTTGCCTAAGATTTGACTTTTTAAATGTTTTTAACCACTCAACTTTATTAGTTGCTCCAGATTCAATCAGCAGGGTACAGGACTAAAGGAAAAATAATTCATACAAATAAATGTGACACATTATTACTTTTAAAATTATAAATGTGTTTTGAAATGCCATACTCTCCTAGTGACAGGTAAGTTATCTTCTCAGGAGACTAAGGCATAGAGGTTGCTGTTAGGGTTTGAAGTGATTTGGATGTTTCTTAAGAAACTGGTTTAGCTTAGTATGGTGTACACCCCTGTAATCCCAGCACTGGGGAGGCTGAAGCAGGAGGATTTATTTGAGTTGTGGCCATATATTACGTAGTGAGTTCAAATCCAGCTTGGCTGGAGTACATAAAAAAGACGATGAAGGAGGGAGAAGAGGAAGAGGATGAGGAGAAGAAGGAAAGTGAGGAGGAGAAGGAGGAGAAAGTGAAGGAGAAGAAGAGGAAGAGGAGGAAGAAGAACAAGAGGAGGAGGAATAAGAAACTGGTCTAGAGAACTTGAAAGATAGCATGTTCCTCACTTCTCCTGTGGAGCTTCTGGTTCACCTGATCTTGCTCTGTGTGAGCAGATATATCCAGATTACTCCTGTGCGGATGTACAGTTACTCAGCAGACTGCTAGGCTCTCCGTCAGTCTGCTGTAGTTCATTCAACTCAAAAGAGTCGCTACATAGTTGAATTCCTAGTGTCCAAAAGAACCTTATTCAGACAAAATTTTTTCAGAAGGGTGAACAGGCTACAGATTAAGTAATTTAATAAAATTCAGCAGAATTCCAAAAGCAAAACAGTATCTAGCATTGCAATGATTTTATTGATAGCACATTTCTTCTCAGATTTGTTCTCTTTTTAGGGCTAAAACTCATATCTGTTCTTTCAAAAATTTATTAGTTTTAAAGTTTAATTAATAAGGCCAATTAATTCACGTAACTGATTAGAAAGTAGAAATTGTTGATCCAATTATCCACGCAAATTGACCTTTCCTGTGAAATACTATTTGAATTGCAGTACTCAGCTTATGTTTAATTACAGTATCTATGCTTAATCATTGTATCTGAATAATGTTTAATGAGTTCCCCTGTTTAATTACCGTCTCTGACTAATATAATTACTCTTAAGGAATCTCTGTCGCTATCAGCTAAAGTCCCTAAGCTCTGCGGAGTCTGCCAGCCGATTCTCCAGGCTTCTCTTTCTGCACTTTCCCTCTTACCTACGTTTCCTCCAGCTCTAGCATCGCCCATGCTGTTACAGTACAGCGCTGCTGCCCGCCTCCAGGCCTTTGTGCTGGCTTACCACCTTCCTTCCACTCTGCCCACTCAATCTCAGCTCCTGATGGTGGCTACAAACAATCCCTGTGGTTTTCTGGAATACTTCATGGCCTCACTTCTTTTAATGTTATCATGTTGTTGTCCTGCCTTCTGTTTTACCACACAGTGCAATTGTTTTTCTATTTAAATATCTGTTTGTTTAATTGTGTGCCTCATGCTCTAGGCAGAACCTCACCATTGTGGGCTGAATAGAGTTTTTTGATAAATAAGTGAATGAGTATGCACATATGGATGATCCAGTCATTTAATTGTCAAGGCTTCATACATACGGGTTTCTGAAGTCATACATTAGTTCACTGATCAAAATTACAGATGCACACGAAATTAGAAGGTAAGACAAATGAGTGAAACATCAGAGATGAGCCAATATGGAATGTGATGAGGGCTTACCAGGAGATAACAAAGTGGATGACATTCAGATTAGAATACTTTAAGTATTCTGAAATCCAAAGGGTAGCATTATTAAGCCCAGAGGCTGGTACATTAGTTCTCAGAGTCTGGGAGCAGTGGTAGCCTTAGGACACTGGCTCAGAGGCTTGGTCATGGTCAACCAGCCCAAAGCTTCTTAGATGTCAGCAAACCAAAGGCCCAAATGAGACTGTGAATATTCAAGAATACTCATTCAGTTGTGGCCATTCCAAGATTTACTATTTCTTTAAATAGTATTAAGTTATAACGTGTGTGAATAAAGGACAAATCCAAGAGTAATCTCTTTAATCTAAATAAATATTCAAGGTTTCAAACAATCTTGACTGTAGCAGTGGAGAAGCAGTTAGCAGTTACATAGAATGATATGACGGCCGTCTCTACATCAGTGACCTCCATATCCTGGTGTTCCCAGCTGTGGGTTATTCCTGCACTTGAAGTTAGGTAGGATTTATTGATTCACTGTTAAGGGAAGCAAACTACCATATTTTGTTTACAGAAGTGCACGAGCACATACAGGAGAAGAAAAAAAAAGACTATTACTCAGAGCATGTTATAGTAAGAAAGGCAACAATTTCATCATTACTTGAATTTGGCAGTGAATCAAAGGAAGCAGAGTGGGGAAACTTCACAGAGGAACAAAGGAAACCTCCAGGTATCCCCTTCTTGAGGTTCCTGGCCTAGGGAAGGAGTAGGGAGGTTCGCTAAAGTGAGGACTCTCATGTGATTGATGGGTTAAGAGAGAGTGTTTAACTTTCTCCAATTGGATCATCATTGGATGTAATCAGAAAAACCGTAAGAGTCACCAGTTACTGCAAAAAATCTTGGCCATTTGGGGTTAATTGCTGTAGAAACTATGGTTCTGGATGGTTTTCTGAAATAGTTATTATTTAGCTTCCCAAACCAGTTGGCCTCCTCTCCTATTTTCTCTAGTGAACACGTGGTTTACCTCATCCCACTTGCAAAACAGAAAGAAACTGTCTTTGTTTTTTTTTAAGGAGACATTTATTTATTATGTATTAAGTATTATTCTGTCACTTGGAATACAGCAGTATTATCTGCTCTTGTGTAGATTTAGAATGATAAAAATAATTCCAATTCTTAGGGAATTAGAATTCCCTAATCCTCAAATAACATGAGATAAAGACCTGTGTGGTACACATAATAAGCCCTGGGGCAGCAAGAGAGGCCTGTGTCCCCCTGTCCTTCCAGTCTGACAAGGACTGCTGCTGGCCATGCACGGGGTCTGGGATCCGGTGACGAGACAGCACCTCCTGTCCATAGTCTTACTGTTAGGACACGGGAAGACTTTGTTGGGTGCTGGAGTGGTGCTTGGAGCACCTGGAATGCCTGGGTGTCACTTAGGGGCTGGGAAAGTCACTGGTCACACCTGGCTTGGCAAGATTCCAGGCTTTTTTCTAGGAGACGAATCCACCAGGCCTGTGGATTTTCATTAAGCCTGAGTTGAGGGACAGTTTAGGGAATTGTTGTTTTATTTTATATCACAAGCTCTTGGACTCACCTTCTCAAGTCTGCTTATTGCATTTCCCAAAGTAAGTCATTTATACAAAACATTGTGTAGTAAGTGTAATGGGAAAACACAAAGCAGAGCATGTTATAGAGGGTTGGGTGGTACAGCGTGGAAGGTGGGATGTTCTTTTAAGCAGATCTATGTGAAAGCACCTAATTTAGAGGGCACTCCTTGTGGAAAGATTTGAAAGAAGGAGTTAAGCATGAGGACAGGTAGCAAAGACTGTCCCCAAGAACCAGGGGAAAGTCTCTATGTCAAGAATGAGCTAGGAGTGTTTAAAGAACTGTGAAGGAGCCAGAATGCCTGGACTAGAATGAGAGGAGTGAGCACTAGAGAAAGAAGAGAGAGAAATAACCACAAGTCACATCATTCAGGGCCTTGTGGGCTTTTAAAGCAATGCTGCTTTTATTTTGAATAAGATGAATAGTAATGAGGGTTGTCAGTGGTGGTTCACTAGGGTCCTCTGTCTGAGCGCAGTCTCACATGTCTGCCGTGCAGAAAAGAGGTCAAAGTGGGAGCTACGCTGTCAGCAGTGGTCAGTTCACGCAAAGTAGTCAAGGCCGCGAGCGTGGGTGAGACTTTCAAAAGTTTGTGGAGACAGAAGGAGAGGAAAGGAGAGAACCGAGGCATAAGCCTTGTGCTCTCCAACTTTAGAAGGAGGCTTCGAAGGGATGACCTCTGAGACAGGTGGAGGAAAACCAGGAACAGATGGGTACCAGAAGACAAAGGGATGGATGGGTGGGGGGATGGGTGATTGCCAAGTGGTAATGATAGATCAGCTATGATGGGAACTACAACGTATTAATGGATTTGTGACCAGGTTGAGGTCACTAGCCATCTTCAGAATTAATTTGGCGATGTCGTGGAGGTGAGAGCTTGTTAAAAGTGAGTTTTGCAGAGAAATGGAAAAAAGAATTAGAATGATAACAGGTAATTTTTTATATACAGAAGGTAGCAGAAAATTGAGATAGTCGCTGGCAGCGAAGTAGGGACATGAAAAAGATTATTATTTTTCTTTAAAGTCTATGCAATAAATTTCTCCTAAGCCCAGCAGACATTTGGATATCAAACTGTGTCCCCTCTTCCCCTTTCTGTGCTTAACATTATTTTCTTACATCTCCTACTGTTGCTACCTTGGGGAATTTCACCTGGTCCTATATTATCTATCACTCGACTATTACCCAAGCTTCTCACCACATTCATTAGTGTCATATTTCTACTTTGCTATCACCCCACATCTGCCTGCGAACAAAGAATGTTTTATTTCTCCTGCCAGCGTACTCCCTCCGAACATAGTATATGTGATGCCATTATTCTATTTAGCCTGGTAATTTAAGTGGCTTCCTGAACACAGTGTGGCTGTGGCTGCTGAATGTGTTGAAATTTCTGCAGCACCACAAAGGTGGATAAACCAGACCGTGAGAGGAAGCTCGGGCTTTATGCTGGTGGAGTGTGAGTCTACAAGGTGCAGCCACTGTTGTATATTTAGGAACCGCCACACGTCATGGGAGACGTAGCTTCTGGTGGGATCTTCCGGTAGTCAGAGACCTGGTGTTTGTTGGCAAGAGTTTGAAAATTTATGCTTCCCTGTGTAGTTCATTCTAGTTTCTCTGGGTGGTGGTTTCAGCATCTAACTTTGGTGGACATGAGATTCGTAATATTTAGCCAGGTTTGTTTTTAAATTTTAGTTTGCATCTACTAGAAAAAAAAGTATCTAAGTCAAATTAGATGGCATTGTTATCTCATTCCATGTACATACCAACATATGCTATATCCCAGTGTGAAGTCACTGAGATTTTTCCTCTGCAAACATATGGGCAGATTATGCTTATATTTTAGCATCATTTTTCTTTCCTCTGAGCTTGAAACTGATTTTATTTTAAAATAATAGAAAATCAGTTTCTAACTCAGATTTTATTTTAAAATAATATAAAATCATGAAATTTGTTGATACCCAGATATTGTTGCTTCACTAACAATTAAAGCTTCTACTAATGCCAAATAAATGGGGAACATTTACTATGAACAAATCCTTGATTGTATAATTATTATAAATTGATAGAGTACATTTTTTTAAACAAATCATATGTCTTCAGACCCAAGGTGATTTATAGTAATACCATCATGTATTAAAAATAATATTGTATGATGCAGGGTAAATGGATAGCTTTGTATCACTTTTGATGACATTTTCAAAGATGCTGGAACATTACAGGTTGGTTAATCACACTGTAAATATCAAATGTTCCTGATTACAGGCTGATGGCCCAGCTTGTGCTTCAGCCAGAGGAAAACAATCTTGGAAGACTCACAAGTTTCACCTCCCCACGGTCAATCACCGCTCTATGATTATGCTACTCTTTAAAGAATTTCCCTGAGTATTGTGTCGGTCACCTCCATGACTATCTGTTTTAAAAGTGTGTGTGTATGTGTTTTGAGTTTTATTTTATTTTACTTAACACTAGTAGAGGTGAGTTACTGTTTGACAGTCATTTCCAAATTTTAAGTCATGGTGTTTCTCCGAAGTTACACCCTCTCACTAAACAGATTCATCCACTTTATGCTCATGTAACGGGCATCACTAAACATTTCACACATGTTTTTTTGTGATAACTGAGACCCACTATCCCATGTCCTGAGGTTAAACGCTGTCTGTTGTTTAGTTTATTCTGACTGAAACGCATAATCAAGTGCTGTTCATATTTTTCACTCTTTAAGTTTTACTTTAGCTCTCTCCAGAGGTGAGACTGAACTAGGGGGTTAATCATAGGCTTCACTCAGAATCCTTAAGCTAAAGGTCTTCTGCAATACAAATTGGAAGCTTTCTGTGATTGATGTACATTTTCTAAATTGAGCTGGAAGATGCCCGCTTCACTCTCATATTATGCATGTAGTTAATTGGTATTTTGACTGAACCAACAGAATACAAATGCCTATGAATCAAAGGAAATTATTCTCATTAGATATGAAACAAAGAAGGCAGCGGTTTCAAGAACAAATATTATTCAAAAATATTCTCATTAAAAGAAATTGCTCTCTTTGGTATACTAAAATTCTTCTAAAGAGAAGCATCTGGCAGAATCATATAACTTACTGTAGTATGACATTTGGGATGAATTAAGTTGCTTCATACCACAAAATGCTTTCAAGGCCTCTCAGTATTTTTTTCTTCAATTTAACTTTATCTGTGTCTCACAGTTCTGCAATTAGGTCAAAAAAATTTTTTTTTTACCTAGGATTTTGTTAAAAGTTTCACATTATGAATATTGCATAGAAGTGACAGTCCCTTGAAGGCTAGAAATATTGCTGAATGGAATTAGTTTGAGCTCTCTTACAGAATGTAAAATCTTTCTGCACTGGATCCACCTGTGTGGCTGAGTAGGTTGAACTACAAGTGGTATGGAGAACTACATATGTAGTTTTGTAGTGTTGAACTACAAATGAGCTATGGAGACCAGAAGAGAGGAAAAGACAGTTATCTGAGGTTATGTGCTGTTCAGCGCCTGTGTGCAAACCTACAGCCCCAAGCTGGAGCACACGGGAGCCAGTTAACACCAGGAAGGAACTGCAATTACACCTGTCAGTAGACTCAGTGTTGGAAGGAATTTTAGATGTTGTCTTAACCTCTCCTCTTTCTACCACCTCAGATCAATTAGTTCAATGACTTCAGTGATTTTTTTTTTCTTGTAATACTGGTGGTTGAACCCAGAGCCTTTGTACTGAATCACACCCCATTCCTGTTGTACTGTTGTGTTTTGTTTTGAGACAGAGTCTCACAAAGTCACCATGTTGCCAAGACTGGACTTGAACTCTTCCTTCCGGGTGCTGACATTACTGGTGTGCACCACTAAGCCACACCCAGTGACTGGGGTACCAGGGCATGCTGGTGGATAAGTCTGGGATACCATTCTCTTTCCCCAAAGCTTTCCTCACACTCCAAGGTACGCCCTCTTTTGGTCCTCACACTGGAAGACTTTCAATCCATCTTCTGTGGAAGACCCTTTACATTTCTAAACCCGACTTCCACGTGGCCCCTAAATGTCACTTAGGTAACACATGCATGGCAAGGTAGGCCATGCAGGTGGAGTATGGCGCGTGCATCCTGGGAGGATGCATTGAAGTCAGAGTAAATAGGATCACTTCTAGATGCAATGGGGTTAGGATTACAGCTTCAATAATTATAAGCTATGAGGTATTTTATACAATGTATTTAATTATGAAGGAGATTTGTACTTATTTATTTCCCTCAGCTTTAATAATCTAATCTCATCCCAATAATGCCAACTAGCTGTATTTTCTTTAGGATTTTAACATCTATGTTGGTCCTATTCTGTGTTTGTATTTTATCCTTAGGGAGGTCACTGCTAGATGTATGGTTAAAATAAACATATGTTTGAGATTATATTTAATTAATACAATATTTTTATGACTAATATTTTCATGATATCAAATCTCATTTAATTTTGTTTCAGGTTTCTACTTTATTTCTACGTAAAACCTACAAGTTTCACTAGTTTTTTCACTAGATTTTTTTTTTTTTTTTTTGAGACAGGGTCTCACTTTGTACTTCAGGCTGGCTCTGAGCTCACTGTGTAGCCCAGGCAAACCTCGAACTCAGCAATCCTCCTGCCTCTGCCTCCCGAGTGCTGGGATTACAGGCGTGAGCCACCACGCCCGGCACAGTCTAAGATTTTTTAAATTTGAATCTTTATTGGTACATTGTATATGCACATCATAATTATGCTCAATATTGAGAACTTGTACCAGTATATGACATGACTTAATTCTCATTTTTCCCCTTCCCCTACCCACCCTACAACCCCTGCCCCTATATGCATAAGTTTTGTTTCCTCTTGTAACCATCAGTTTTTTCTTTCCCCTCATTACTTACCCCATTTCCCTTTGAATATTTACTATTTCTCAATATCTATCATGCATTCTAGAGCTCATTTCCATCTTCAGTCTCATATCAGAGAAAAGATACAATATTTACACATTTGTGACCGATTTATTTCACTTATGACTATGCCTGTAAGTTATGTCCATTTGAATATAAATGACTCAAACACATCATTCTTTATGGCAAAGTAATACTCCATTACACACACACACACACACACACATCTTCTTTATCCAATCTAGAGTTGATGGGCATTTGTCTTGTTTCCAGGATTTAGCTATCACAAACTGAGCTGCTATAAACATGGTGCACATATGCTGCTGTGATATGAATCTTGTAATTCTTTTGTGTAAATCCCCAGCAGAGGAATAGCAGGATCAAATGGGACCTCTAGTTCTAGTTCTCTGAGGAATCTCCACACTGATCTCCACAGAGGTTGCACAAGTCTACATCCCACCAACAGTGGAGAAGGGTTCTTTTCTCCCGGCAGCCTTGCCAGCATTGTTGCTGGCTATTTTCACTTTAAGGTTTTTATCATCTATAACTTGTACATAAGAAATATTGTTTATTTTACATTCTAATGCTACTGATTTCTCTCTTTAATTTATCTCCACCATATTTCCTACATATTTTAGTTGTTTTTCCATAGCTTCTTATGGATTTTAGGAAAGTAATCATTTGATATTTTATCATTTCTTTTTCAAATCACTTATGAGACTATTCAAAGTAATTTTAAACATAATGATAGGCTCTATTCATTTAATGTTCAGTGTTAAGAATTATATTTGCTCTCTGTTTTTGAGACGTGATCTATTGTATTTAAGTGGTATTCTATCACTATTTTCTGTGGAGTTTTAATAACAGTGGTAGAATTATATCAAATTTCCTTTTATATTAGTCATTATTGATAATTAGTGACAATGGATTATTGCAATCATGAAACTTTTCAGTTTTAGTTGATTGAAGTTATTAAATGATATTAATCTTTAAATTACAAGCCTCTTTTCTTTCCTGAAATAAATACTTATTATCTACTACTTATTTTATGTCCTGGCAGTTCTACTCATGAATTAACTAAATTAACTATAACTGGTTACTAATGTGTATTTACGGTATCAAATATATTTATATAGAGAGATATTTATGCACAGATGGTCTCTTGACTTACATGAGGGTTGCACAGATGGTCTGTGACTTACATGAAGGTTTGATTTTTCTGACTTCATAGTGGTGTGACGCGATACACGTTCGACAGAAGCATACTTGGGGTCGCTAACTCTGCTTGGGACTGTACTATGCAGTGAGATCCTCTTTGCCATGATGGATAGGAGCAGCAAACCACTTCTCCCAGGCAGAGCTCAGCTGAGAGCCCCAGAGGGGACAGTACCCTCTACAGTGCACCAGGCAGCTGCTCTGTGACATTTGGTAGGTCCGGTGTGTTACGTGGCTCTTTGGCTTATAGTACTTTTAATCTATGATGTGTTTCTCTATGTGTCTGTGATCCTATTGTAAATATGTTTGCCTCCTGTTTCGTCTTTTTTTATATTTCTCCTTCAAGACTCATTCCTCTTAGTTAAAACTGCAGAGGTTTCATGAAAGGGCAAACACAAGGGTCCCCATTGAGGGGAACCAACGTGTTTTTAAATAGATTTTTGAAGTTGTGATTTAGAGCTGCAGCCATTAGCTTACTAGGGGACTTGAAGCTAGAGGTGGAGCAGGCATGGTGTGATTCTTTGATACCCTGAGAACAATAGCCGAGCTCCTCCCCTTGTGTCCTTCAATGTCTACACAGTAGAGTACTGCTGAGATCTCTCTGCACCTGAGAAATCCACGGCAAGTCAGTTTCCTGTTCCGTCAGGTGACTGGGTCCATGGAGAGCAGTGGTCCACCTGTGATCAGCAAATGGCCAGGGTGTGCTCTGCGAGCCCTGTGAGCGGCAGCCGGCTCTGGGCGGCTCTGAAGCTTCCCCAGGGAGGATTCCCAACACTGTTGGAAATGGTGCCTGGAGCACTGCGGGGTCTGGAGCCTTCAGACGAGGCGACGGATCCTCCCATGGGGACCGGCTGCTCGGCCAGGGCCTTGGGACCCAGTGCCAGGCATTGTTTTCTTCGTTGTTCTTTGCTTTCACTTTCATAGCACTGTATCTGTTAGCATTAATATTATTATTATTATTATTATGTGCTGGCTTTCTTAAATGAACTGTGATGACCTCAGCTTTGTTTGTGAAGTCAAGCAGATAAAGACCTAACGTTGCGGTGTCAGCTAGGACAGCTCTCGGAGGGCTGCTGGCCCTAGATCGATCACGTCTTCATTCTCTTTGGTGTATGGCTACTTCTCATCCTAGACTGTGATTTCTGAACCACATAGTCCTCCTCCTTGTTTCTCAGTGCAGTTTGAGCTCTGCACCAGGAGGGCAGTCAAGACCACATGCAGTCAGGGCTTTTGTCTTAGACAACTTCATTCTAAGATCAGCAGGTACTTTTTTCTCTTTCACACAGAAGCTGACATATTACCAAGCAGCTAATAGCATGGAAATGAAGAGACTCACACACATCATTTAGGTTATTTCCTTATTGGCTAAGTGCAGTGCTTGGTACCACCTACTTCTTACCCTTACATTCTCAAATGAATTTATTATGGGTACCAGTAGTTGATATTACTGCACTTGCCACTTATTGATCATATTTTATTATTCAGATTTTTAAAGAATGTTAGGATATACCTGAATGTTTTCTGTTATTTCTATTTCTTTTTATATACATCCTTTAAAAATGAAAAATGATGGAGTATCAGAAGAATAAATCATTCTTGCCAAAAATAAAAATAATTCTGGACCGTAGTCCAGAATTAAAATAATTTTTAATTATTTAAAAATCAAATTGGTTCTTGTTGATCATAAACCTTTTGTGTATAGGAAAACCTTTAATATCCTGCCAACTCTAAATATAAGCAAGAAAATAACTAATTAATAAAAACATCTTAATCATTATTCTTTATCTCTGTAATGAGTGCAGTAGTTGCAGAGGCTTTTTTTTTTTTTTTTTTTTGAGATAGGGTCTCGCTTTGTAGTTCAGGCTGGCTCTGAGCTCACTGTGTAGCCCAGGCAAGCCTCGAACTCAGCAATCCTCCTGCCTCTGCCTTCCGAGTGCTGGGATTATAGGCGTGAGCCACCATGCCCAGCATAGAGGCATTTTTTAACAAGGATGACTTGACAATCCATTTTTACGCAATGAAAACAGGCATGAGAGTGAAGTAGCACACACTGATTAATACTTAATACATCATTGGCTCTACAAGGCCTACCAGAGTCCTTTCAAATGACAGTCCTTAAATAAAAGAATACAGTGCCATACTGCAGAGTAATTACAAGTGCAATAGGAAACTTGTCAGCTGTGTGTGGACTATAGACCAGGAAAGTGTAAAATATCATTCCAATATCATCCTGGGAAAGTGTTTGCATAAGAGGAAGGACTTAGTTATGTAACCACCAATAGCCTTGGTTCCATGGGGCAGAAAATATGCAATAGAAGCAGAAAATGTGCAATATGCAACAGACAGGTGCTTGCTCCTTCGAGAGGTTGATGACCCAATTCTGAATGCATGAACAGAGACTGCAGGATCAGTGTGGACTGGGTCAGGAAATGATTTCAAGTCCTGGACAAATCAGAGGAAGCAGTCCATGACAGAGCCATGACTGTCCCGGGTGTCAACCAGTGGAAGGGAGAAGAAACCAATTCTCAGTGAGCAGTTGCCTGAAAACTGAGTTTAGAAGCCCCATTTGTCCATCAGAATATCCTCCAATAACTTTCTAAGAGAAACCTCATTATTTCCACCACAGAAAGAGCAAAGGAGATTAGTAATACCTTTAGTGAGATGTCAGCTCTCGAGCGGAATGAAGCTAGCACAGAGATAGCAAAGAATAGTGATCTTTCTAAGGAGTAAGTTAAGTCAGAGAAGGGAGCTTCTTAACTGGGCATGCTGTGAAAAAGTAACATTTCCAGCCAAATCCCAATTAGAGCTTAATCATTATTCAGCCATTTTCACTGAAAGGTTAAAACTCTATAATGACCCTAAATCCATTCACCAGGAAAAGATAGATTTACTTGTGGAGAAAGAGAGAGAGAGAGAGAGAGAGAGAGAGAGAGAGAGAGAGAGAGAGAGAGAGAGAGAGAGAGAGAGAGAGAGAGAGAGAGTGTAGTCAAGGCTCCAACAGATATTTGTGATTAGCTAATGTATCCTTTAGTTTTCATTTTCTCGGTGACTTGGCTTAAGCCTGACTTGCTAGGGTAGGACAATATCTTGTATGTCAGCTGTTTTGTTGGACAGTGAGTGAATCCAGAGTGCAAGATGACTACGGATGGACTAGAACGGGTGTCTGAAGAGAACTGAGATACGAACTTGGCTTTGAAGTCCCTAGAAGGAGGAATTCTTGACAGAAGTAGACTCTTCTTTTTTTCCTTTTTCCCTTTTCTTTTTCTTCCTTTTGCCTCCTCCTTCCTGTTACTCCTCCCCATTTGAAGGTTTTCTTCCTACTTCACATTTTCTATTATTTGTTTTGGTTCATTTTTGTACTTTCAGTTTCTCATACCAGACCAGTGAGATAATTCCATATTAGCACATGGATTCCTGATTAATCTCACCTAGGAGGATGGTTTCTAGGTGCATCCATTTAGCTATGAACATCTCCAGTTTATTCTTTTTATGGCTGAGCAGTACTCCATTGCATTAAGAAGACACATCTTCTTTATCTGTTCATTGGTTGATGGATATTTGTGTTGTTTCCAAGATTTAACTATTACCAGTGGTGCAGCTATAAATCTCACAGAGTGATGCTTCAAATTCCAGAAGGGGAAGAGCTGGGTCAAGCGGAATCTCTAGTCCTAGTTTCTGAGGAATCTCCTCACTGATTCCCACAGTGCTTGCGCCAGTCTACACTCTCAGCCACAGTGGGGAAAGGTTCCCTTCTTCCCAAAGCCCCTTGAACATTTGTTATTGGTTGATTTGATATAAGCCATTCCTTGTGGAGTGAGATGGAAACTCGGTATTGTTTTAATTTTCGTCTCTTGAATGTCCAGTGATGTTGAACATGTTTTCACATGCGTACTTGCTATTTGTACTTCTTCTCCTGAGAAGTGCATACACATTTCAGATGCCCATTTTTGGATTGGGTCTTTAAATTTGAGGGTGTTGATTTTTTCAGTTATTTATGTAATTCAGATGTCAATCTTTTGTGTGAGAAACAACGGGTAAAGATATTTTCCAACTTCTTGAGTTGTCTCTCCTCTCTATTGGTGATTTCTTTTGCTGTACAACAACTTTCTAATAAGATGAGATCCCAATCGTTGATTTTCCTTATATTTCTCCTGTGATTGAGATTTTGTCCTTAAAGTCTTTGCCTATACTGGGGTCTTCAAGAGTTCTACCTATTATCTCTTCCAGCAGATTTAGTGTTTCTGTTTTAATATTTAGGTCTTTGATCCATCTTGACTTTAGTTTACTGCATGATAAAAGGACGTGTTTAGGTTTAGTCTTTGGCATGTGGGAAGCCAGTTTCTCCAACACCATTTATTAAAGAGGCTAAAATGCTTGGCCCCTTTGTAGTAGATAAGGTAACTGAGTCTGT
>PVIC010006586.1:23180-54399 GCA_004025085.1 Thryonomys swinderianus
TTTTGAGACAAGGTCTCGCTTTGTAGTTCAGGCTGGCCCTGAGCTCACTATGTAGCCCAGGCAAGCCTTGAACTCAGCAATCCTCCTGTCTTTGCCTCCCAAGTGCTGAGATTACAGGCGTGAGCCACCACGCCCGGCACACCATACTGTTTTTATAACATAAGTCTGTAATATAATTTCAAGTCAGGCATTCTCATGCCCTTTGCCTTGTTTTTGTTATCCAGAATTCTTTTTGATATTCTGCCTTCTTATTTAAAATAAATTTTAGGAATGCTTTCTCTAGTTCTGTGAGGTATACTATTGGTATTTTGATTGAGATTATCTTAAATCTGTATAAAAATTTTAAGAGTATGGCCATTTTCACAATGTTGTTCTTCCTACCCATGAGCAAAAAATGCCTTTCCATTTTCTGATAACTTCTCAGAGATAAAATTTCATGTTGAAATTCAGTGAACAGGGTAAGGCTGCCTCCAAATATAAAGTTTTATGTGTCACCCCATCACACTTGGCTTACTCTAGCCATAAAGCAATTTTGTGTTTTTTTGATGAGCTAATGCACCTAGCAGTGTTTTGTGTTTATAAATCTCTGAGTGTTCTCTTCAAATTAGAATTAGAAAATGGATGTCTGGAATGAACAGACACTTTTCAGAGTAAGAATTAAAAGCTGCCATGAAGCATATGAAGGAATGCTCAACATTGCTGGTCATTCAAGAGATGCAATGAAAACAACACTGAGATTTCATCTCACTCCACAAAGAATAGCTGCTATCTCAAAATTAGCCAGCAACAAATGCTGGAGAGGCTGTGGAGAAAAAGGAACCCATCTCCATTGTTGGTGGTAGTGTGGACTGGTACAACATCTATGGAAGTCAGTGTGGAAATTCCTAATAATACTAGGATTAGAGATCCCACTTGACCCTGCTATTGCCCTGCTAGGAATATACCCAAAAGAATTGAAAGAATCACTTCATAGTGACATATGTGGACCCATATTCATAGCAGCTCAGTTTGTGATAGCTTAATCTTGGAAACAGCACAAATGCCCATCAACTGAAGACTGGATAAAGAAGATGTGGTTTTTCTATAAAATGGAGTCTTATTCTGCCTTAGAATGATAAGTTTGAGTCATTTATAGTCAAATGGATGTACCTTCAGGACATACTCATAAATGGAATAAATAGGTCACAGATGTATAAATATCATATGTGTTCTTTGGTATGAGAAACTGAAGATGTTAATGAGTTCTAGAACGTATGATGGATATTGTGAACTAGAAAATATAGGGAAGTGGAGGGGTGAGTAATGAGGGGTAAAGAAAAAATGTGATGGTAATAAAAAAAAGGAAACAAAGCTTATGTATTTAGGGGGTAGGGATTGCGGGGTGGGTAGGGGAATGGCAAAAATGAGAATTAAATCATGTCATATACTGGTACAAATTCCCAATATTAAGTGTGTATATATAATGTACCAATAAAGATAAAAATAAACTAAAAAAAAAGAGAGTTTAGTGACGAGTCTGTTGCAATAATCAAACCTAGGATGTGTAAACTGCTGTGATAACCACAATATTAAAGGTAATAATGTCTGAAAAAAAAAGATGTAAACCAGGGGATGAATCAGAGACAGGTTTTTGTGAGATTGGGTAGATATGGGAGATAAAAAATCAGAAAGGACGCTCATTGGAAATTATAAGCATATGAGGTATTATCTTGGATCATATTCTATCTATTTACAAACAGGAACTGATGATTTTCAACTAGAAACGTCAGCTCCCTCCGGCAACCTAGTATCAGTTCTGTTTCCTCCTCTTCTCCCTCCAGCCTGTCATTTGGGGTGCCTGGCCTCCTGTGTGTTTCTGGTGCAGAGGTGCCACCCCTTTGAGGCTGAGCTTCGGCTCTGAAGTGAAACTGCAACATGAAATAATTTCTGGGCTGTGCTTTCATTCCTGGAAACAGCTTCACATGCCTGTCTTTCCCTCACTGCAGACCCTTTTGAAAAAATGAACTAGCCTGGCATGAAATCCCAAAATATTTCCTTCTATAAAGAAAGTGATAGAATTCTTTTTTAAAACTATAACTCTCTTTTATTCTTCATACCAAAAGCACACAGAAAGGCAACTTTTATGACAAGCTAGATTTGTATCACTAGGTATTCCCCTTCATGTTTGACATTACTAAGCAATTAAAGCCCAGTAAGTGATCACACAGGATAATTAGATTTAATTTTGACATCTCCATGAGCTTTGTTTTAGACATGGAGCCATAATAAGCACAATGAGCACAAGTTAACCCTAATTAAGTTGATTAACTTGGGCAATATTTGCCTTGGTTGATACAATGAGAAAAAGCCTAGGGATTTGTTTTTGGTTTAGCTTATTTTTCATTACTTTATGTCTTATTAGTTTCATGTCTACATGTTCAATGTCAACTTTAGCTATATGTTTCAGGATGGTGATAGATGATGGTAATAATCTTGAGACTCACACAATCCTGCATTTAAGGCTGCAGTGTACTTAATCAAAAAAGAAAAATCCTTCCATCTCTCCTTTCCCCAAAAGAATAACTTACATTTTTCAAGGGAATTTGGTTACTCAAGTGATTGCATATTATCTGTACTGAATTTCTATACTAACTACATCGATCAAATAAGTACCAGTTGTCCACATGATACTTCTTAGCTTGACTTAGGGCCCCTCTTAAAGGAATATTTTGAAACAGCTCAAAGGAAGAAGAGCTAATTCACCGTAACAAGAAGGTGGAGAAGGGAGCTAGCTCTGGCTGTGAGCTCTTAAGGGAGGCTAGTGGACAAACGTCTATTGCTAAATTAGTACCACACACACCACCACAGAGAAAGGTACCCACTGTTCCGTATCGGAGTCTTTTTTTACCTATTTATTTTTAACTTTCATGTCTCCTCCCAAGACTCCTTGATCTCTGGTGCTTTAGAACTTGTTCATATAGAAATTGAATTAACGTCTCTTGATTGAGACAGGAGTGAGTGTGAACGTTCACAGGTCAAGCCACACCCCAAACACCAGCATTATGGGACATATCTACACCGTCTTCTGTCTTTTCCATTCTTTCACTGTCTTAGAATATGACATTTGTACACCTATTAGATATATACCCTAGACTTATAAATTTTTCTAGAAATATGCCAGAGAATGACACTTTTAATCATTATGAGTACTTCACCCATAGTTTTATAACTGAAACTGTACAGGTATCACTGAACGCTACTGGATGAAAAGGTAATTCAAGTTTCACAAGTGTTTCCAAAGTGTTTCCAAATATTCAAAGTTACGTGGCTATTTAGGTTCACTTAATTCACCAACTTGACCGGTTCAGAGGCTGCCTAGACTTTGGCTACGCATTATTTCTGAGTGTTGGAATAGAACAGAAGTGTTTCTGAAAGAGATGGACATTTGCATTATTAGACTGAATAAAGTAGATATCTTTCTCAATGTATGTGGGGGCTCCTCCAATCCATTGCAGACCTGAATAGAACAAGAAGCTGAATAAGAAAAAAAAAATTCTTGACTGCCTCATTTCTTTGAGAAATGACTCTTTTGCCTGCCTTTTCTCTGACTCTCATTAGAAGTTATAAAATCAGCTGGTCATGGTGGTGCACATCTGTGAGCCCCTTTTTGAGGAGCCTGAGGCAGGATGATTGCCATGAATTTGAGGCCATTCTGGGCCATGTGGTCAGTTCTAGGTCAGCCTGAACTACCGTGCAAGTACCTGCCTCAGAAATACCTTAGAAAATCAATGCTACTAGTTTATTGACTTTGACCTGGATATTTGGTATTATCAGGAGCAACAATCAGATCACCAGGTGAACTGACTTTTTCTTTTTTTTTTTTGAGACAGGGTCTCGCTTTGTAGTTCAGGCTGGCCCTGAGCTCACTGTGTAGCCCAGGCAAGCCTCAAACTCAGCAATCCTCCTGTCTCTGCCTCCCAAGTGCTGGGATTACAGGTGTGAGCCACCACGCCCGGCACTGTGATATGTGTTATTGATGGCTGGTGGGTGTGAGTTACCAAGCCCAGCATTGTATGTGGTTACCGAGATCGAACTCAGGACCTTGTGCTTGCGAGGCAGGCTCCAGAACCAGTAAGCTAAATCTCTGGCCCCTGAACTGACATTTTTGAACATTGGATTGAAACCAAAGAATAAATTGGTGGAGTAAATAATAGAAATTCCTGGATATTTACGCTTGATTTATATTTTTCTGGGGATTTCTAATTGTATAATCATATACAAATGACTGATCCATTTTAAAGTTACATAAAAGTTTTACAAACATTATTTCCATCAAAAACCAAACATTAGGGCTGGGGGTGTAGTTTAGTCATGCCACACCTGACTGGCAAGTACAAGATTCTGATTTCTATCCCCAGTACTTAAAGAAGAAGAAGAAAAAAAAAAGAATAGAAAAACTGAACATTTTCCTCCTTTATTTTTTCTTTTCTTCACCTCTTGTTTTTATTTTCCTCCAGAATTCTACATAATTTTTAATAGAATATTGTGTTCATCAGTAGAATATGATCTTATAGTACATAAATGTCAGAGACACTCTTAACTGGGGTTCAACTTTTGCCCTGCACAGAAATTACCAGGATCATAAAAATACTCATTCACATTAGAAAAAGCTAAATGAACCCTTGAAAATATTGTCCAGGTAGATACCAAAGTGAATATATTTTTCTTGAAGAAAAAAATGAAAAAATCTCCAATTGGCCTATATAATCATATAATTCTACAAATATTTTTTCTGAAAGTTTCCTTTATGCCAAACTCCTAGAAAATATTTCCAGTTTCGGATGAATAAACCTCAATATGGGAGAGAATGCCAAAGTGGCAGAGAGGCGAAGGAACTCAGCTGGAGAGATTTGGAAGGGCAGAAGATGGGTGGGGGTAGGGGACATGGGTGGCTGGAAAGGATACTGTCCCACACCGGAAGGTGTTAGACGCAGAACTGCCTACTAGAGACCATGGGAAGCGGTCAAGAGGATTTAGAATTTCTAAAAACTTTTTATTGATACAGTGTATATGCACATCGTGATCACACTCAATATTGGTAATTTGTACCAGGATATGACACGATTTAATTCTCATTTTTCCCATCCCCCTACTTACTCCATAACCCCACCCCCTAAATACGTAAGCTTTGTTTCCCTTTTTTTATTACCATTACATTTTTTCTTTACCCCTCATTATTCTTCCACCATATTTCCCTTTGAATATTTTCTATGTCATGATATCCATCATACACTCTAAACTCATTAATAGCTTCAGTTTCTTGTACCAGAGAAACACATACAGTATTTACACACCTGTGACCTATTTATTTCACGTATGAGTATGTCCTGAAGATACATCCATTTGAGTAAAAGTAACTCAAACTTAATCATTCTTTAAGGCAGAGTAATATTCCATTTATAGGAAAACCATATCCTCTTTTATAGATAACTTGGGCAACATAAAATTAGGGTAACTTCTCATGAGCAATTAAAAAAATAATACTTAGGTAAAAATATCCCAGCAGAGCTCAGATAATTTTTGTGAGTTTATTCTTTATCGTTTTGAGAATCTTTTGGAGAATAGAAAATATGAAGAAATTTGTGACACAACGCCCTCCGTCCCCACTCAGCTCCGCTGGACCTACCGGGCTCCGTTCTGACTCCCCACCGCGTCCCCGCAGCACTGGTCCCAATGGGAGCTGGGGGTTGAGGGCGGAGCCGATGAGCTCCGCGGAGCATGTTCTACCGCAGCATCGCAGTGGGTTCTGCAAATAGCGAATAGCGTCACTCCTGCTTCCAAGAAACTCCGATGGACGCAGAGTCACTTGCTGTTTAGAGCCTCCCTCCCATCTGCAGCCTCACGTTTCAAATAGGCAGCTGTTTCTGTGCTAGTGACGAACGCTTCCAGTAGCTCTCCCGGTGGTCCCAAAGGCACAAGTTTAATTTTGACTCTGCCCCAGGATTTACCATCAAGTTTCTACAGATTTCTGCCTTCTAAACACGAGACAGAGTGTGAGGACAGCTTCATCTAGAAGGAAAAACACTTTGTGTTAAGTGATGAAGTCTTTCTGGCGAAAGACTGTTGATTTCACCCCCTGTGGTTCAGGATTCCAGCCGCTCAGACGTCTGCGCTTGCTCCGTGTGACCCAGCCTGGGCCCGCAGCGCGCGGTCTTCATCGCCGTGAGACTGGACCAGGGAACTTTTGATCCCTCAAGTCTCCCGTGTATCGCTGATTCACTGGCATTTGGCTGCAGTCACATACATTGAATTCCACAGAGTTCATCCCTAACTCCCTTGACAATATTTCACAGGTCTTGCGATCCTATTACTATCCAAAGGTAAGTGTGTCTTGTGTTCCTAGTACAGGAAGGATGTCTGATAGCAGGTGAGCGTTTCAGTGAGGAGTCTTTAGTCTTTTTAAGTTAAGAAAAAATAGAACACTATCTTCTGGGAACTGATCAAGGTCTTGTAAATGACCTGATTTTAAAGTAACTCATTTAATTCTAATATTAACATATCTGATAAACATTTTCTATTGGTGCTATTTGATAAGGAGCAGGAGCGCGGAAAAGTTAAATGGCCTGCTCCCCCTCCGTGGGAGGTCCCAAAGCGGGCGGTGGAAACAGGACTATGCAGCGGAGACGGTGGGCTCCTCCCCAGTCAGCGGTATGCAGGGTTGATACTACCAAGGCTTCTGTATTCTTGGCTCCCGCTTCTTTATAATAGCGCAGTAAAATAGGTCAAATGCTTACACAATTTGCTACCATAAAGTCGGCACCCAGCACCCAGCTTCTAAGTATTTCTGGCGAAAGACTGTTGATTTCACCCCCTGTGGTTCAGGACTCCAGCCGCTCAGACGTCTGCGCTTGCTCCGTGTGACCCAGCCTGGGCCCGCAGCGTGCAGTCTTCATTGCCGTGAGACTGGACCAGGGAACTTTTGATCTCTCAAGTCTCCCGTGTATCGCTGATTCTCTGGCATTTGGCTGCAGTAGAATCATTGGCTTCTCAAAACCGCAGCTTCTATTTCTAGAGATCTAAAAACTACTCTGGAATTCTTAATAACCTCTTCTGCCTCTTGTGTTCCTACTACAACCACAGCCATTCTGCACTGTTTGCTAGCTATTCGTTTATGCAAAATATATTCTGGTCTTTATTCTCCTTTTTTACTTACAGAATGAGTCCATGATCCATTATCTTTCATAACAAAAAGACAATGAAAAATTTTTTTTTTTTTTGAGACAGGGTCTCGCTTTGTAGTTCAGGCTGGCCCTGAGCTCACTATGTAGCCCAGGCAAGCCGCCGCGAACTCAGCAATCCCCTTGTCTCTGCCTCCCGAGTGCTGGGATGACAGGCGTGAGCCACCACACCCGGCACTGTGGTATGTGGTATTGATGGCTGGTGGGTGTGAGTCTCCACGCCCAGCATTGTATGTGGTTACCGGGGATTGAACTCAGGACCTTGCGCTTGTGAGGCAGATGCCGGAACCACTGAGCTAACCCTCCGGCCCTGAAAATTTTATTATTAAGCCCGAAGTATAAATATTTGAATAGTGAATTTTGCAGTCACTATTAATGTTCCCCCCAAAATATTGTCTTTATTTTAAAACTTTGAAGTCAGTTGAAGATATAAAAACATATTTGGCATATGGATGATGAGAGGATATCTTTTAAAATAAAGCTTGAATTTGACCTTAAATATAACATTTATATGACATGCACAGAATGCTTAGAGTAGTTAGATTTACTCGACAAAGCACTGCCACATTAACGTTGAATGTTTTACCCAATAACTAAGTGTTACATACTTCAAATGCTTTAGGCCTGTTGCTTATGAAAAGAATAGTATGATGAATAAAGTATGGTCCTGGGCTATAAACTGAGGGACAGTGCAGTGCATAGGCAGATTGTCACATAATTATAAATTATATGTCACATATAAAAAGATATGTCCACTGCTACAAAATAGTAAAATATATACATCTTTTTTGTATTTGTGAAAGATTGGTTACAGGATTTCCCATGGACAACAAAGTCTGCAAGTACTTAATGTGGCAGAGTATTTGAATATAACTCATGTACATCTGCCCATATACTTTAAACAGTTCATAGATTATATATTACAAAATGCTATATAGATAGTGTTACACTTCATTGTTTAAGGAATAAGGACAAGAGAACAGTGCTATGTCTGTAGGTACTGACCCTGTGTTTCTCCAAATATTTTTAACACAGATATGGTTGAGTATATAGCTGTATGACCCACTGACTCAAAGGGCCCACAGCACAGCTGGCAGATGGGGAAACTTTATGTGTCAGATGATGTTGGTCCCTGAATATGAATGTTCTAGATAGGAAAGGGTAGGAGAAGAAAGGGAATGTGGGGAGGTTTGAAAAACATTAACTGTATGTGCAGTAGATGCTGACTGGGTGGTAGAAAGAACTAGAGGGGAGAGAGTCAGAAGAATGGAAAAGATAGAGGGGAAAACCAGGCTGGACCTCACTCAAGAAAGAAGGCCATGTCTCTCCTCCAGGTGCTTAGAAACTCCAGGCTCATGGCTAAGGTTGATGAAAACTTAGGTGTATGGACTCCCCCCCCCAACTACTAAGTTGGAGGACCTTGATAGCTCAATATATAAAGTAACCTATGAATATTAGGATTTAAGAGGCTTTGCTGTGGATTAGGAGCTTGTTTTAATATTCTGCACTAGATCATATGCAGCACTACAAATCCACTGCAATGTGTGTTATAAATGTATTTAGAGAAATAACAAAGACCTAGCTTTTCATAAGGCTTAAAGTCTGTATAACACACTGAGTAACAACTTTGATTAGTTTTGAGTACATGAAATTATGTAGAATGTCTGCTAAAATACCATTAGTGAAATTTTACCATGTCATTTTTTTTTTTTTAATGTATGCCCTCCTTCCTGGACAATAAGTCTTATCTGCACTTGATCTTAGCCAAAAGGCTGAGAAACGATTAATAAGTCTTATCTGAATAACTGAAATAATTATGCACATTAAAACAAGCTTCATGGCTGGAGGACAACTACATATTTCCTTTTTTCCTAGTGTAATATTTTATTTTTTAAAATTAGTTAACTTTATTAGTACATTTTAAATATACATGATGATCATATTCGTCATAGGAGATTTGTTCCTATACATGATATATCTTGTTTCTTCTTTTTTCTCCCATTCTTCTTGTTGCCTTCAACCTCGTTTCTCCACCTCCCTCCTGATTTACAAAAGATGTTCTTAAATCTATTAGACACTGCTGCAAATTATATATGGGAGGCTACGTGATGTTGAGCTAGGAAGTTAACTCTGAATTTCATCCAGGGAATTGCTTTGATAAGAAGCTATTTCTTATCAAAACTTTTCTTATCTCCACTTTTCTAAAGAGTACTTTCTACTTTTCAAATGTAAGCTAATGTCAACTTCTATCAGAACTAATTTTGGAATATAAATAACTTTCATCTCTAGTTTTATATAATTTGATGTTTTAGCTACAAAACTTCTTAGTCTGACTGTATTAAAGATGGCCTTGGTATCCCAACAAAAGTTTGTAAGTTGGAAGTTTTGTTTTTATTTTTGGTTTAATAGAAGAGAGACTCAGCCTTGGAGCTGGTGATGGAGACAATTAGGAGATGAAAATTAGTTTAATCTGTCAAGTTCTTTTCCAGTACTAATCCAGTTCCACTGCTATTCTAAGTGCTTTGACTTGCTCTGCAAAATTGTGGGAACATGGTGTTCCACTCTCATCTTAAATCTTTTAAACAAGGCACACAATTTCTTTCAAAGTCGGAGATGTTCTCAAAAATATCTGATAATTGCATGTCTTCAAATTAATTATTACCTCTAATGTTCATCAGAGATGAAAATAATCACCTAACACTGATGACTTTGGAGCACTTTGATTTTTAAATCAAATGTCTAATGAATGTGGACAGGATAGCTAGTATCCTGTAGCTCAGCCCCGTAATTGTCACATCCTATTCTTTCTCCTTTTGACCATGTTGCTGTTGGAATATTTCTGGTTAACAGCTGTGAAAGCAGAAATGGGTATTGTAATAAAATGATCTCTTCTTGTTCTGATTGATTCTGTGCTTTATAACCTATTTCAGTTATCAGCAAGTATTATAGTTTTTTCCTTCTGCTGTTTGGAAAGAATGCAATGGTCTAAAATTTTCCCTGCTTTTGCGTGTCTCTTGTTAAAGTCTAAACTTTCTCAAGCTGTTGGACTTTGGACTGGATCCTTCTGGTTAGGAAGACTCCAGCAGGCTGGCCACTGTGGCTAGCAGATTTCTAGGACCAGGAGGTAGTTATTCAAAGGTCAGGGCTTTCCAAAGTAAAATAGAAGCAATCTCTTCTCAGTTCTCTGTTGTTAGAGAACATCTGATAGCAAGAATTCATCAATATTAAACATGACTGTGTATTTGTATAATGACTTAGAGGACTTGTGCGGGTGAATCAAATTCTTTCACCACTATTACAAAGCTAATAGAAAAGTGTATCTTAAACACTATACAGAAAGAAATCATTCAAACACCAATAGTATTAGAAAGATATAAGAGGTATAATACTCATAAACACATTACTTTTAGGGCACAATTTTTAGGTACCATGGTGATTTTGTCAATTCTTAGAATAATAATTGTGGTCCAGATTTCTCATGGTGAGTTCATATAATAAAAAATTAATATAATTATGGTAGCAAAGGAAATTAGATCACTAGAGTTACTTAAAAGATATTAAGAATTTTAGCTAGAGACTTTATTTTGTACACGTGTGGATTTTATGGAAGTGATTTTTTAAAAAAGGATTGTGGTTATCATTATGTAGTTAGAGGGATGAAAAGGTCAGTTATTTTATTTCAATTTAGAATGCCACGTGCTGGTGAATAAAATGGCTGTTCCAGCCTCTGGATGTCTTTTTAGGTGTTTTAGAGCCCTCATTATGCAAATAGAATTCTTTTAGCTTTCTCAATTTTATGAGGTTTGGATCCAGTCATGGAATGAACAATGTACTTAAATCGATGAAAAGAAGTCTAGAAATATTTCAAATACTTGGAACTGGAGTGGAGAAAAATGGGCTGAAAAACCAGTGAGAGGCCTTCGTGGCCTCCCAGCTTGGGTGAGGTAGGTTTCAACCCTCTAGGAATGAGAAGATTGAAAGAAGTTTCTTAGAAGAATAGTTGCCAGGGACTGACCAGACTAGTAGTGGAGGTCTTTCAGAGTGTCACTGAGATATGAAATAGTGCCATGTTACTAACGCATTATTTGCTTTTTTCTTGTATTGATATTTGTCCTATTGGTGAAAAATCGATGTTAAGCCAAACTATTACCTGAACAAAAAATTCATTTGGGGCACCCAAGTATGCTAATAATCATTGCTGTGTTTTATTTCTACAGGCAAACTTTCTAAAAGCCAGTTTTATGAATGTCCTCATGAAACAGTAGACATTATTCATTTTGTTAACTACAGATCTCACATTACACATATGCAAATTGTCATTCTGTGGGATAAAATGAGAAAAGTAATAAAGCATGATTTGTGTATACTGAAATATAATGTCTATTTCATTGAAAGACACTTTGGAAATTGAGATGTAAGATGACCCAGTTACATTTTTATTCCCCAAATACTGTTTTTGTTTTCGTCTTGGAATAAAATGAGCCGTTACTTCAAGAAAGCTGACCTTCTGTGTTTTCTTGCCTGTGATAACTCTGCCCCTCAGCTTTCCACTGCCAACCCGAAACACCTCAGGTGATTCGTGTACATGGACCAAAGATTTGCTTTAGCTCACCCTTTTGGAGATTCTGGCCTCCAAACTAGCAAAGATCTGAACAGGCTACGGAATACCCTCTGCTTAGAAACTTCTGTGTGAGGCAGAATTTATTTCATGTTTTTCGTCCAAAACCACATGCTGTAACAGACTGCTTCCAGAGACAGGTATGAAAAACCCGTCTTTTCCCACTAAGCCAGTCACTGCAGCCTTCAGTGGTGTAAAATACTAATATTCTTTCTGATTTTTTTCTTTTGGAACATATAGTCATGTTTTTTTTTTGCAAAATGTTAGGCATTTTAATATAATCATGTCCATTATGGTTATCTTAGGAGACTAAATTTATTTTCAAAATTAATTATGAGTTTGCCGGGTATGGTGGCTCACGCCTGTAATCCCAGCACTCGGGAGGCAGAGACAGGAGGATTGCTGAGTTCGAGGCTTGCCTGGGCTACATAGTGAGCTCAGAGCCAGCCTGAGCTACAAAGCGAGACCCTGTCTCAAAACAAAACAAAACAAAACAAAAATTATGAGTTTTATAATTATACCTATATGTTTACATAAATGTAGCCCACTAGTCATGTGCCAAAACATGACTAGTTTATTAATAGTTTTTTAAGAGTATGCAGTGTCCTTAGGCCCAAAACTTTGAAAGCTGCATAGGTAAATGTGAGAGTCACAAACCTGGAGTTTCAACTTGTATCATAAAACAGGGCTGTTATTTGAACAAGGTGATATGGAACAAGAACGGGGATATCTGGCCTAGGATGCAGAGTGTGGAGTGAAAGAAATAAAACTCTTACTAATATAGAGCATAAAAAGATGAGCAGCACCAGACTTAGAGGCTAGAGCAGTGACCGCAAACTTTTAGAGCTTTCGATGGTACGAACAGCACACGTGCCTAGGTTTGCCACCCTGAGCTGGAGTAACTAGGAGTCTGAGCCATGAGAGGAGCCCATTCATCACCTGTGGCGAGGAAGGGGTTAGCAGAACCTCTGAGCCATTCTGTGGCTCAGCATCACTGCTCTCCTGAGCCAATCAGATGTCTCTCCCCGCCTGCTGAGTCTCCCACATCTCCCTTGTGGAATTTGTGCACCTTAATGAGGACATTCCCTGTATCCTCAAGCATTTCTCTGAAATGAATTCCACTTTCTTGTTCGAACTCAGACTTGTGTATTTTCCCTTTTGTTTTCTTCTGACATAACTTTTTGGGGGATGAGATGAAAAAAGAGAAATCTGGGAATACCGAATTTCTTTCCTGAGGCTACAGTGCTTTTTCTAGTTCATAATTTAAAACAGCGACATATTCTTAGCTGAGTGGGCATCAGGTAACAGGCAGGCTTTCGTCCTGTGGGGGGGCAGGTCACGGCTGGTTTTCGTGCTGGCCCTTTTACTGGGTCTAAGGAGCTACTAGAAGAGCTGGCGGACAAAAAGAGCGTTGTCCTAGTTACTTTTCTCTCAGTGCTAGGACAAACTACCTGACGCCCGAAGCTAAAGGGGAAAAGGGTTATTTGGCCTCCTGCCGGCACAGATTTCAGGCTGTGGTTGGCTGTCTCCAAGCAGGGTGCCAGGTGACGAGGGATGGCAGATAGCAAAAGCAGAAGCAAGGGGCCTTCGTGGTGTCTTTCTGCCCCCTTTACCTTGTCTGGACTACTTGGGGCGGGAGGGCCCCAATCCTAACGCCCTTGACCTTAGCGCTGCACCAGGAGTCAGTTCGGGCCTCACACGCTCCCGCCAGCAGCCAGTCAGAAAATGCCCTACTATGACCACATGAGGCTTGGAGGAGACATCTGGACACACGCTATAACAAACTTAGAAGTTTCACTCGCTTTAATATACATTTACACTCTTGTCACAAGAGAGGGATGTTCAAAGATATGATCACTTCATGATGCTTTTATGCATTTTAGACAAGAAAACAATAGTGAATCCTAGGAATGTTCCTAAAAGTTACACGTGGGAGGTGTGTAAACTAGTGAATAATATCAGTTACTACAGAATTTGTTCGCTCAGGTTCATTGGACCTGTTAGCGGCTCATGGTATTGTGTTCTCAGTATGTGAAGAATGAGCCCTCCTCAAAGAATGTTTGTGTCTTCCTTTGTAACTCTTTGTGAAGTTACACTTCCTAAAGTAATTTCATGTGAAAATGATAAACACACGAATATATGAATGGGTCTGAAAACATCCATTCTTAACTCCTTTCACTCTTTGTGTTTCATTTATTGTCACCTTATGAGTTAGTTTTTAAAAATGAGACCAGCTTTAGTAGCGAATTTTGATTATCCTACATGAATCACTAAATTAACAGGGACATCTAAATTTTATTCAGTTGCTTACAAATTTATCCTGTTCTATTTTGTTATAATTTTGATGTCCTGCCACCCCATGGCTCCTTCTAAAATATAAAGAGACTTCACACTCAGAGTCATGAGAAGACGGTGTGATCAGGGCTGGAGAGTAACATGTCCACAAACCGGCTAATTGTAAGGAATATAAATGGCCACCAGCAGCTGCAAGGAAGGAACAAACTCTCTTGCCCAGAACTTTCAGCATGTAACCCTGTACTTCGATTTCAGCCTAGAGGTGTTAAAATTGTGTTTTGGCATCCAAAATTATTCTTAAATTTTTGGTATCTAAACTATCCAGTGTGTGGCATTTTGTATCAGCAGCAGCGGCAGCAGGATCTATAGTCTTTCTCCTTCCCTCCTTAAAAATCCCTTTGGACCTGCCTGTCAGAAGTCTCGCTAACTGCTAGTCCTGCATGGTGTCATGGACCAGACTTCGGATCCTGTTTCTCTATCAAGTTAACCTCTTCTTACTCGGCCCACTTCCTCTTCTTCACTTCTCTGGCCCACGTTCTTGGCATGACAGCATCCACTAAAATATCCAGTCATCTCATCTTCATGAGTGCCTCTGGTCACACCCTTTCATTTCGTCGAGGAATTTCTTCCAATTCCTATCCCCCACTTGGACTTCAGTTTATTGCTATCTAAACCTCTAATACATTCTCCCTCCTGTGAAAATCGCAAAGCTTTGTTCTCCTATTTCCTCTAGTGCCTGCCTACTTTCTCTGCTTCTGTTATACTGAGCATTTGCAGGAAGTTGTCTAAGTGTTGCTTCCGTTCCAGTCCTGTTTTGTGCTTGTGTTTTACGGAAGCAGCTCTTAGCAAAGACTTAAGAGCCTCTCCCTTTTCAGTTCCAGGGATCTTTGGTTACTGCTCTTCATCTTGGTCATCTCGTTATAGAATGTGACAGGAGGGATTAGGATGTTCTGTGAGACCTGCTGTCCTGCCTCCCTCGAGGACATTCCACTCACTTCAAGTTTTTTTTTTCCTGAGTTTTTACTCACCTTTTTTTTTGCTAGTTACACTTATTTTTCTGACTCTGTTCTTACTCTGCCAACGTCAGTCACTCTCAAGTTTATATCAAAACCTCATCTTTCTCTAAATTATTTTACCTGTATCTTATACATTTCATTGGAATTTCTAATCAGTGTCTCAGTCATAGTGTGGCCATTATAGAACTGATTTCCTGCCTCCATCACACACAGGCCGTGTGCCTCGGGGAACTTCCTGTCTCTGTTAATGGCACCTCCATGCACCCAGCTGCTGGGCCAACCTCAGTCTTCGTTTGCCTGTGTCCCCTACACACCACTCCATCCAGTAAAATGTGCCTTTGTCTATTTTTCCATGGCTGTGATGAATGTAATTATTATTTCATATTCAGCTGCAGTATCTGTCAGCAAGCCCATTCCCGCAGCCTAGACTACCTGCTCCACACGGCAGCCGCCGGGACCCATGAAGATGCGAACTGGTCACAGTCCTCCGTGATCCGGCCCTTCCGGCTTCTCCTACCTGCCTCTTCTCTCTTGCTGGGTCCGGAAGACATGGCTGCTCGTCTGTTGTCTTCAGTCACCGGCCTCTTCACAGCTCATGACCTTGTGCTCCTCTTGCTCTGCGCACGTCAGCCGCTCACATACCCGTTTCTTTTTTTACCACAGACATCTCTGCTCATGTTGCCCCCTCAGAAAACGTTTTCTTGATCACTCTACATAAAACGGCCAATCTGTAAAATATCACTTGTCCTAAAATAATTTTCCTGAACAAATATTTATAGTTTGAATATATTTGGTAAATTTATACAATTTGCTATTGGCGATAGGTTAATCAATCAATTTGATTATCTTCAAATGAACTGATTATGGGCAAATGGATCTAGAGTTGTGTAAAACAGTATCTCATCACTTGCTATTTATTTGTTCTCTTTTTACTTAGTAAGGAATCACATTCATCTGTTTGCTATTAGACTTTTTAAAAATTGAATTCTTTATTGGTACATTTTATATACAGCTCACAATCACACTCAACATTTGGGAATTTGTACCAGTATATGAGACAAGTTAATTCTCATTTTTACATATATCCCTACCCATCCACAACCCCCCATGTACATGTTCTTTCTTATTCTTTCCAAATCATATTTATTCTTTCCCCTCATTACTTTCCCCTACCATATTCCCTTTGAATAGCTGAGGATGTGAATGGAGTAATTATGGAATAAACAAGGTGACAGTAGAGAACAAAACTACAGATCACTTTATTTTCTTCAGAAATAAACAAAAGAAAATGAAGGCAGGAATTATGAGATAGTAGAGTGAGTTTTCGTTTAAGTAAAGGAGACTCATATATTAAAACAGGAAATTAACTGAAAGTAGAAAAACAAAAGAGGAGAGTCAGCGAATAAAGGGCATTGATTTGTCTGTGTGAAAATAGATGACTGTGTGAGCAAGTCAACAGTTCTTTGTACTATCTTGCGTTTCTAGATTGTATTTCTTAGTTCACTTTAAAGTCTATTAGAAATTTTGATTTAAAATCTTCACCCTACAATAATCTGTGAAAGAATCTACCATTAGCTGTTTGACACTGATTTTGTTACATAAGTGCTTAATTGAGTTTATACTAAAATCTATATTATTTTTAGAACATAGAACATTATAAAATTATACTAGAAACAAATATGATGCACTAGGATGCCCAAATTAATGAAGAAGGAAATGAGGGAGAAGTTGAGAAAGCATTTATCTGTGCAGTGCTTATCTTTGCAGACTAGATTAATTACCAATATGCTAATTTCTAGTAATATAGATTAATATCCCACTCTACTTATTTATATAGATGACTAATTTCTGAAGAATTGCATTATAAATTATACTGCATAGCATTAAAAATATGCCATTAAATTAATATTCTATAGAACTCATTATACATTTTACTTTCTGAAAAAAATGAGGAACTATGCAAATAAATGGGGGTGAATTCAACATAAACACATCCAGGCTGGAAGAATATATAATTGTTTCTTTTATTTAACTATGAATATCTTTAAAGAGGATGTAATGGTCCAGTGATTAGAAGAATTATTAAATGTGTTCCTGTTAAAATCATGGAAAGCATTTTTTAAAAGCTAGATGGAATGATCATTCATTTTAATATATGTGCAATTAAAAACTGGTTAAGAAACTACCTTTTTTTTTTTTTTTTTTGAGACAGGGTCTCGCTTTATAGTTCAGGCTGGCTGTGAGCTCACTGTGGAGCCCAGGCAAGCCTTGAACTCAGCAATCCTCCTGTCTCTGCCTCCCGAGTGCTGGGATGACAGGCGTGAGCCACCACGCCCGGCACTGTGGTATGTGGTATTGATGGCTGGTGGGCGTGAGTCTCCAAGCCCAGCATTGTATGTGGTTTCTGGGGATTGAACTCAGGACCTTGCGCTTGCGAGGCAGGCGCTGGAACCACTGAGCTAACCCTCCGGCCCAAGAAACTACTTCTAATGTTATCTACTCTCTGATCATGTGTTTGCAATTGAGTGTACAGGGGTATATAGTGTTGGGCACGAAGTAACTTTGAATAACAGAGTAACAGTGAAATACTCGCTCCAGGAGCACAGCCTATGACTGGAGAGTTTAAATGCATGAAAATGTAATTTACCTCTGAAAATTTCTCTTAAATCTCTATATACATTGTGAAATCACCTGATTACCTGGATTCTAAATTGCTCACTTTTGCTATGTGTTCAGGTATTGAAAGTTTATGAGGAGATTAAGTCTCAAAAGTTATGAAAGCCTTTTTACCCTTAGTGGTAAAATTAATAGATATACAGAATAATGGTAATTTATAGTTTTCTTTGATTGGATTTAAGGAACTTTTATGATCACAAATACACACAAAAATGCTCATCTCACATGTTTAGGTAATCCATTTCACTTGAATGTTTCAATATAAAGTTTAACACAGATTGGAAGCAAACATAAATTGTGCTAAGATACTAACATAGTGAATAACCAACACAGTAAACCCACATTTAAAATCCATTTTTGTGTAAAGATTCTGAATAATTATAAGAATATTGATCTTTGAAAAATTAGTAAAATCAATGCATAGTACTTAAAGCTAAAATTTTAATATATATTTTAATAAAATTTTAAAATTCTACAACTATTATTTTTGGTTTTGTTTAAGAAAAGAATAGAACTAACTCAGAGGAATATAATCAGAATGTTAGACTTTGTTCAGAAATTTATTTCTAATAATCTCAAGCAGTAATTAGAATTATTTTATTACCATTAGTATTAGTGGATTTAATAAAGAAATAATGATATGTGGATGTACTATATTGATTTTTGTTTTGAATAAATATTCCTAGATATCAAATGTATTGTCTAATAATGTTGGTTTCACAAAATAAATTAAAACATGTAGTTATGATTACTGAAAGTTAAAATTCCAGATAGACCACAGTCATTATATTGTAATTTATTGAGTTTGGAATGTATTAAAAAAAGGCCTTTTTTTTTTTTTACTCTTGAAAGAATGCATGTTTCAGCATCATTTAGAATTGACAGAAATAAGATAGAATGTTTGTATTCTCAGAGTCAGCAATATTCAAACTTTATTCTTCAGAGAATAATGCTGCAGATGTTAATTAGACAAACACATGTATAACACACACCTTAGAAACCCTAGTGGGAAGCATATAAGAATCCATGTGATGCAGAGATACTTTGAAACTACCCTTATTAACCTTAGTAAGTGAATTAAAGTGAAAGATTACATTTTAACTCTTAATGAAAAATAAAATCATTTGTGACCTTTCTCAAAATAGCTACCCACATATAGGTGAGAAAACAGCCTATGTTATGGAGAAAAACTGTGAGTTTAGAAATTTTATTTTTGTCTAAGCTGCAGCAGTTCAATTTATTTTTCATAGATATTTTGTGGCTCTGTGAAAGCGGAGGTAGGGCTGAGGCAGCAGCCGTAAGTCAGACTGCGCGACCTTGCTGGGCCTCTCTGGAGGGCATAGAGAGCACTTGCCCAGATCTGCACTGACAGTACTGATCATGTCCAGAGTCAACTGGGTTGCTCAGGAAATACAGCTCCCTATGTGATGGCCGACCTTCCAAGTTAGAATTCTCAGTGTAGGAGTCTGGAAATCTGTATTTTCCCTCGAGCTGCCACGGACTAGGCCAGCTGGGGAAACCATGCATTCAAAATTGGTAGTGCTGCCAGTGAGTTACCATCTCAGAGTTATTCTTTCAGATTTTGATTGAGTTGCTAGTATGGAGTCGATGCAGAGGAAGACAGGTCCCCAGGTTGGGCATGCGTATGACACAATCAGGAGAAAGAACCCTTCTCCACTCTGGGTGGGCATGTAGACTGATGCAACTCCCGTGGCAACCAGCATGGTGATTCCTCAGAAGACCAGGATTAGATATACCATTGGACCCTGCTATCCCCCTGCTGCATATATTCACAAAAGAACTAGAAGCATCGTATCACAGTGACCTGTGCACACCCGTGTTTATAGCAGCTCAGTTTATATTAGCTAAATCTTGGAAGCAGCCCCAATACCCATCAGCTGGAGAGTAGATAAAGAAGATGTGTGTTTTAAAAAGTGGAGTATTACTCAGCCACAAAGAACGACAAATTATACAAATTCATAGCTAAATAGATGCACCTTGAGATCCTTGAGATAAGTATGAACTCATAAGTGAAATAAATAAGGCAGGCATGCAAATACCCTGTCATTTTTTTCTAGTGTAAGAAACTGAAGATATAAATGAGGCCCAGAGTGCATGATGAGTATTGTGAAATAGGAAAAAAAAACCTTCAAAGGGTAAGGGGCACCAGGGAGGAGGGCAGGAAAAAGCAAAGAAGGGGGAGAAAAAACTTAAAGGATAAGATGGAAACAGACTTCATACATATGGGAGAGTGTAAGGGCTGTAGGGAGGGCAAGGGAACAGGCAAAAAGTAACGATTGAGATATGTCATGTACAGGTTCAAATTCTCAATGAGAATATGATCATACTGTATACATAAAGTGTGTTAATAAACTCCATTAAAATAATCCTAAATAGGAAGTTTTGTTATATGTATATCTTTATCATATCACGTAATAATATGCAGCCCAATCCGATTCTGAGTTTAGTGTGACCCTACTAAGCTGGGTGCACCCAGCCCATAGGCTGCACTGTGGACACTGGAGATCCACAGACACCCACAAGTCCAACCTTACCAAAGACTCGTGCATGTCAAGTGCTCTGTTCTGACTCAGTTGCGATGCCTGTAGACCTGGCAGCCTGTGGTTGTGGGATATAAGCACCTTGTTACATTACGCTAAATCCTGGTGCCCAATAAGAATGAGTCTTACAGAACAATGAGAATTCATGAGAGTGTATTCATTTGACGGGTTTTCTTTGTCCTTTATTTTTCTTTTGTTTTTATGAGAACAATATGACATATTGTATGGTCCCGTTTTATTAGCAGCTTTTCTTGCATCTCTGTATTTTATTATTTCAGTTTATTTTTCTATTATTTCTTCATTTCTATGTGTAATATACCTGGTGATATGAGTACTGAATTATGATGTGATCTTTTACAGACTAATTAAAAATAAGTATGAGATTAGGGACAGGGGAGATAATTTTATTGGTTATATTTTATAATTAATTACATGCTCTACAGTGCAGATGTCATTATTTGGGTTAACGATGAGATATAATTAACTAGTGTATCCAAGATAACTTAATGTGTGTAATGCCATCATTCTGTGATACCATTTTATCTTGCTGATTATTCCAATCTCCTAATTTAAACTTTTTCTTCTTCAATTTGCTAATGAATTATTCTCTGTCCTTTCTGTGGAAAAATTGATTTGGGAGCATCAATTACTTAGGTGAGAAAATATTTTTCTGAGTCTTTGAAGATGACAGGAACAATAGAAGATAATTGATAAGGAGATCATTATTATTTACTATCATCCTAGAAAATCACTCTTAATTTTCCCACTGCTTAATAAGATATGATAATTTACAGGTAGCCTAATTATGAAATGTTTTGTTTACCTTTTAGCTGAGTGTGTTAAAAGGAGGAAGAGTTGTTAATATTTTTTCTAGAAATTAGCTTCTCTTTGTACTAACTAGTGTGTAATCTACTTTCATTCTGAAAAGGTATGAAAAGAAAACTATAAGAATACAGTGCTGCTGGGAGTGGTGGCTCACACCTGTAATTCCAGCACTTAGGAGGCAGAGACAGGAGGATTGCTGAGTTCAAGGCTTGCCTGAGCTACATAGTGAGCTCAGGGCCAGCCTGAATTTCAAAGCGAGACCCTGCCAAAAAAAAAAAAGAATACAGTGCCTAGAAAATCAAATATTTAATGTTATAATATTAATATATATACTAAATATATAAATATTTAAATAAATATATAAATATTTAAATAAATATATAAATATTTAATTTTATAAATGATGAACTCAGGATATGGGATACATTTATCATTAGTGGGTTATGAGTTCTTATAAAGTAACATCAGCAAGAAACTACCCAGACATATAATTTACTTTTGATTTCTGGATTTATGAGTAGACTTTGGTTGTAGGAAACAGTTACTATGAATCTTGTTCATAATGCTCACTTTTGTTCAGCCATTATCCTCGGAGCACTAGATTGGGCTGAGTAGAGTGGATTTTATGTTGATCCTTAGATTAGTTGTGGTGGACTAAACTGACTTTTACTATCTGGAGCAAATGGGCGGTTTTAAACATGAACACTAAGCCTTTGCAACTTTTACCTTTGCTGTGTTACAGAAACCCTTGAAACTCTCATCAGACAAGCAGAGAATTACACCAGCATCCTTTTCTGCAACACCTACAGGAACATGGCCCTGGAAGCTGCAGCTTCTGTTCAAGAGTTCTTCACTGATGTGGGCCTCTATTTATTTGGGGCAGATGTCAATCCTGAGGAGTTTGTGAACAGATTTTTTGAAGGTCTTTTTCTTCTCGTCTACAACCATCTCATTAATCCTGGTGTGACCGACAGTTCCCCGGAATACTCAGAATGCATCCGCATGGCTCAGAAGGACATCAGTCCATTTGGCAACATTCCCAAAAGAGTGAGGGGGCAGATGGGGAGGTCGCTGCTGCCCAGCCGCACGTTTCTGCAGGCTCTCAACCTGGGCATTGAAGTCATCAACACCACTGACCATCTCCACTTCTCCAAAGAGTGCGGCAGAGCCCTCCTGAGGATGCAGTACTGCCCACACTGCCAGGGCCTGACTCTCAGCAAGCCATGTATAGGATACTGCCTTAATGTTGCCAGGGGCTGCGTGGCACACATGGCAGAGCTTAATCCACACTGGCACGCGTACATTCGGTCCTTGGAAGAGCTGTCAAATGCAATGCATGGGACTTATGATGTTGAGCATGTGCTGCTGAACTTCCACTTGCTGGTTAATGATGCCCTCTTGCAGGCTCATGTCAACGGACACAAGTTACTGGAACAGGTAAGCATCCACTGCCCGCTTCCTGTCTGTTTTCATAGAACCAAGCATTAGCCATGACCTGCATAAACTTAATTAGTTATCCTTATGCGTTAGCAGGTGATGAAGCACTCTAAAATACAGCTGTTTGTGGGCTTGGACTTGAGTAAAGAGCAGGGGAGCCCATGGGCTGCCATATTTGATTCAAGATACTGTCTTGTACAAATGCCATATCAAAATTTTGATCAGTTAAAATACCTCTGTCTCCCATCTTCTCAGAGCATTCAGTAAGGTCACAAAAGCTCAAATTTAAATCTTTAGTGAGATAAATGAGACATGCATTGTTTCTCTTGTTTGAGAACTCCAGATTATAAATAAAAAGCAAAATGGAGGGTAGATATTGGGAAGTGGAAGAACTTGTTCAAATGGAAAGTGGAACAAGAGATGGGGCTGAAGGGAGGCAAAGAAAGGAGAAGAGATTTAAGTAAAAAAAAAAAGGGGAAAATTGAAAAAGAGCTTTTCTAAGGGAGGAAGGGAAGATAGGTTGAAGAAAGGGAAGAAGAAAGGGACAAAAAGAAAGAATTAAGAAGTGTTACGTAGATATATGTGCAAGTTTCCCAGGATGAACGTTATCATTATGTGCTGTAAATATGTACTAGTAAAAATAAATTAAAAAAATCAACAATATAGAGTAAAACCTAAAATTAGTCATAATTAGTTACATATTAGGCAAATCTTTTTGTTTCTTTGAACTTTGATCTCATTAAAAAAGGAAATAGTAAGACGCACCTTGGAAAACATTTATTTTGGGGGAAGATAAGACTTATGCATGGAAACTGTCTAGTATGTTGCCTGTACTAAAAAAAAATGCTATTAGAATTTCAGAAGTATGGAGCTTTGAAATAGAAAATACACATTGTATTTTCACAAAGTAAAGCCATGATAAGTTTAGACTCAAGATATTTCTTCTCCAGAATTTTTCAAAGCAATGGTGTGATGCCTTTTAAAACTCAGCAGAGATACAATCATGCTGTTTTATTTTCCAGTAGACTAAGTATTGTTTAATCAAATCAAGGAACATGGGAGGTTTTTTTTTAAATCCCACTTTCTATAGAGCCATTTAAAAAATACAGGCTCCCTTTGTAATAATTCTCGCGTCTCATACACTGAAGAAGGACATACTGCTGGTGGCTCTGAAATATAATTATATTTCCCGGTACCAACTAAATACATCTCCCTACCCTGGCACTGATTTACTGAATTAATAAATGTTCTAGTCTGAGCACTATATGTCAGATCTTTTCACTTCTGATAGAAACTGGAACGGAAAAGCTTTATGTTTAACTACTTCCTTTCTTAAAGTTTTTTTCTTTATCAGATCCTATAGGGTACCTTTATGCAAGAAAGGATCCTGTGGGTGGGTGCAGTACTGTGGATCAGAGTGTGAGCTGCATTCCACTACTTACTTTCATCTCTGTTCAGCTAGGTGCTGCTCTCTGGAGAAGTTCCCTACCTCAGTACAAAAATCCTGGGTTTTCCTGTCCTCTGCAAAAATCAGACAGACATAATAAACAAACTCAAAGTGGAGACGTGAAAGATAATTGAGATTTCAAGCAATTCATAGTTAGGAGGCATAAGCATTTAGACCTAGGAAATAGCCATGTTTTTACATCACATGATAATCTCCAAAGTGGGAAAGAGGGCCCAGAAATCTGAGGCCACAGTAGACTGGATCATTATTTGGTGCATGGCATTTAAGATCTTGGGAAAGAGATTTCTAATGTACATTAAGTAAATAAATTTCCAAAACCCTGTTGTTATATTAGTTGGGAGACTTGGAGACCCTTTCTGTTCCCTTAAAATTTGGTCATATGGACAATTATCTGTTCTATTTCAAATGCTGCATAATACAGGGCTGTAGTAGACAGGCATGTTTTTGAGCTGAATACTTTGTAGCTTCTTAATGTCCTTGGCAAGTTTCTGCAATTGTTGGAGACTGTTGTCTTGTCTGAAAACAAACAACAACAACAACAAGGAAAACCTAGAGTAATTGTTTAGGTGGAAGAGACCCTGTCCTCTGGTATTAGTAGACACTGATACCTAATGACTGTCTTATTTTCTTTCCTATGACAAATCCAGCCCCAGAAAGACCTCCAGGAAGGAGAGGTTGCCTTGATATCTCAGAGTATTAGAACTTAAAAGGCATTTTATTAAGAAATTTTACTCAGGACTCAAACATATGAAAATCTTTGGTGAATTACCAAAGACCACTATTTTTTAAGGAAATAGTTTGATTTCTTATGATAAATAGTCCCCAAACTATCTTGAGAAACATCAATTATTACTAAGAAACTGTAGGTTCTTTTCTAAATAAAACAACTGAGTTCCTCATTTTTACTTTGAGGAAATAAAAGGAGAAAACTGGCTTTGAATTTTCTTGAAAAGTGACTCAATATGCATTTCTGGCAACTTCAAAGTGATTTATAAGCTGTTTATCAAGCTTTGATGACCAGTATACACCTTGATAAAATTTAACAAATTCAAAGTGAGTTACTGAATAGCGAGAAAATAATGAATTTCTCACATATTCAAAGCAATCTGTGAGATCAACTACTTCCAAGCCTGGTCCTCAGTAAATACATATTTTCATTTCAAGAAATCCATAGAGATACCTGCTCATCATAGTTCTTTTGGATGAATTTCAAATGGAAAAATGTTGTGTTTCTTGTGAAAATAATGAAAATCCTATATTTGAAAAACCTTTAAAGAAACAGAAACTAATGTACAAGTGGGTATTTTTAATTTGGCAATTATTTTGTGGATTAAGAAAAGCCTTGGTTTAGTAGAAACGGAATCAAAGAAGAGTAAACTAAACACACAGGGTGTGGTTTCAGGTTGAATTCCCTATCTTTTGTATCGCTGATGAGCTGTGAATTTGGACTGCTCGGTTTTTTGTTTGTTTGTTTTTGTTTTGTTTTGTTTTGTTTTGTTTTTTTGAGACAGGGTCTAGCTTTTGTAGTTCAGGCTGGCTCTGAGCTCACTATGTAGCCTAGGCAAGCCTCGAACTCAGCAATCCTCCTGTCTCTGCCTCCCCAGGCTGGGATTACAGGCGTGAGCCACCATGCCCGGCACTGTGGTATGTGGTGTTGATTGTTGGTGGGTGTGAGTCTCCACGCCCAGCATTGTATGTGGTTACTGGGATCGAACTCAGGACCTTGTGCTTGCGAGGCAGATGCCAGAACCACTAAGCTAACCCTCCAGCCCTGGACTGTTCGTATTTGATCTTCTTGCTTCTGTGTCCTCTTTGGTTGAAAATGGCAATTGCAAAACCTTTATCACATCGTCTTCGAGAGCATAAAATCAATTTTCAGGCTTGGATCAGTGTTTCATATGTAACAAGTTTTTAGATACTAATAATTATTAGCACATTATATTGTAAAGAGTTCACTGATTTCTTTGGTGTTTTAAATGCTGTCAAAGTAAACCTCTTATTAGAGTATAGTGTTTAAAGAAAGCATTGGTAATGTAGAGCTCAAAAGTATTTTAATAATCATTATAAATATATAATTGCAAAGATTTTCCTCATATAAGAAAAAATTAGAGTTTTCACAAATATGTGTCTCTAAAGTGTTTAATATTACTGAATATATGTGTGTGTATGTGTAAATGATTGATTGGGCACACATATATATAAAGAGGCAATCCTATTAATAAATTATTCATTTTCTAAGTAAAGTTGTACATATTTTTGAAATTAAATTTGCTGTTAATTATATTTAGCAGATTATTTGTTGTTACAATTTATCAGTTTAGCTTGTCAAAGGTATAAAAACAAGGTCCCATGTTAATCTCATTATTTCAACATACCCTAATTGGACAGCTGTTATAAGGAAACTCAGCTAAACACTGATGTATATAATTTTAGAAAAAGAGAGGTTTTGTAAAGTGTATAAAATAAACACAATTTCCCAAAATAAATGTCCAGCTCAGTATTACTTATTCAGCTGGTTGCACCCAAATTACTTTAGAATCAGCCTATGACACACTTTAAAATCCCAAGTCCTGTCAAATTTGAGTTTAAACCAAATCGTACATACAGATGTGCTATAACTGCTAAGAAAACAAATATCTCACCACTTCTTTAACACCATTATATTTAATAGTCATCTAAATCTGTAAAGGCTGAGTACAGTAAATTTTCTGTGTGTTGTAGGTATTTAAACTATATTTTATATAAAAGTTGAAAGCAAATTTAAAATGATAGGGAAAATTTTGTTGTACTTCCTCTATGGTGTGGTATGTGTTTTCTTGAGCTATTCCTGTTTGTGAAATTCTTCATAAATCTAGTCTAGGCAACAAATATGTTTGGGACAAAATATAAGCCTAGCGGCTAATATAACCCAATGAAATATAAAGACACTCCAACTCAGGAAGTTAAATGAGATATCCTAAGTATAATATACCCTAGAGTAAACATGGTGATTGAACTTGACGGAAGTTAATGATGACTGAGCAGTGGTCAGTGAGGTGCATTGTGGGGACTTTTGATGATAACAGTCAGAGTGTACATATGTGTAGGAGCAATGGCATCATCATAACTGTAAAGCATCGAGGAAGTCTTCTTCCTAGAAAGATGATATAGGTGGACACACAGACATGTACAAAATACTGCATATAGTTTTAAGTCTTTACAACTCCTTCCCACAAGGGCACAGTCTGGAAGGTAAAGACTCTTCTAAAAGACAGGATTTTCTTATTCTTAGAGTGAAATATGTTGATATGAAAATTGGTTCCTACAATGACTTAGACATGACTATAATTATCTGAAGTGCTTTGGCTGTGGCAGAGGTCAGAATACATGTACTTCAGACAGATAGGAGATCAGAATAAATAAAATAAAAAAAAATCTAGGATTGTCCCAGGATCCCACAATACAGAAAAAGCTGAGAAGGAATTATTTCAGAAACAAACTGCTTAAAAGTGTTTTTTAAAAATTTTTTATCTTTATTGGTATATTATATATAAAAAGTGTTTTTATTCATGTATATATTTGTACTTTGGTCACCACAAGGTTAAAGTTAGTGATCAAAGTAACATGTCAGATACTTCAGGGACAGAATCTGGGGATAGTTCGGCAAAACCTCATTGAAAATTCATTCATGGCATCTTGAAGGTCTCATCTTTACCTTTGCTATATTTTTAAAAACTTATTTGATTTGTTGATGTTGGGATTGTGTGGTTACTGCAGTGCTCTGATTGCTGGCTCCTCTGAGAAATAGACAAAAGAAAAGGGAACAGAATAAGAATTAAAGTAGTAATGATCAAAGGCAGAAAGATAAGTTCCTAGAGCAAGAAGGTGCAGCTCAGAGTGGACTCAACCAAAAATAGAAAAGTCTATAAACTAATAAGAGAAGGAAGATGGATGAGACCACCAGAAGTCATCTCCTCCAAGGAAGGATTCTGTACAGTGACCACTTTTAATGCTTTTTATGCAGGAACTTCTGGGGGCTGAATAGTGATAGGGAATTTTTTCTCCAGACGTATCAGCATGCAGCTTGTAGAATGATTAGTGGCTTTTCCTTTCAGTTCTAGGCACATCTTTTTCTTGCCCAGCAGGAGTGGGGGGTAGGTTGACTGGAGACAAGTGAAGGGTAATCATACTAGCCACTGATTTTCTATTCAAACGGATGATATAGCATGTTGAGCTAATTCTATACTTTCAAGTCTCTACTGTAGGGGTTTTCTTCCCATGTTGCAATAGAGCTTCATCCATCCTTCTCTGGAGACTGGTCACCTGCGTGCTGGACAATGTGGGGCACAAGAATGGTGCCAGTGGGTAGATAAACATGGTCCTTCGCTGGCCTCTCCTGAAACTGAAATGACTGACATTGCCGGGGACCAGTTAAGAGCCACATGGACATATATAAGACAAGTCCAGAATTCCTTAAGAACACACGAGAAGTCGAGCTTCAGGCATTTTTGGATAAATATTTCGTAGGACTTCAAAAAGTCTGTGATTATTATTTTTTTTTATTTTACTTTCCTGAGAAAGATTTGTCATGAATCAGTTGAAAATCAGTGTGGATAATCGTACTTTTTCCATTTGGGCCTCATTTCTTAGAAGAAACATTATTGCATGTGTTACGAGTGTCTCAGGGTCTGTAGAGCATGATCTGAATAGGGCTGTCTCTGAACGATGCCTCTCCGCGTCTGTGCACAGCTCTGGCACTGGGAAGCCCTGAATACTTGTATCGCACGTCGCTGTCTGCGGTACACGAGAGTGTGATGGTGAAGATAGTGGGTACTTCATGGGCACCCCCCCGTCAAGGGCAGAACAATGACTCGCAAGTAGATGAAGACTAAGACGCCCAGGTCTTACCCTTGTCTTCAAAGCATTCTGTGCTAGCGTGCCCCAGACGGCAACTTAGTTGGGCTGTGAGCATTCAGAAAAAGAAGAGGAACAAGGGAGCGGGAGGAGGGGAGTAAGGAAGGCACAAGGAAAAAAGAAGAGCAGGAAATATGGAAACAAAGTTTTGTAAATGAGGGGAAGACGAGTTGAAGAGAGGCGAGGGGAATGGGGAAGAAAAGAAGAATCAAACTATGTCATATACGGCTATAAATTCTCCATGATGAATGTTATCATTATGTATTAGTACAAAAATACAAAGAAAAACCTATTAAGTACTGCTGAAAAAAGCACTTGCATGTTTCCTCAATTAATTGTTTGTATCATGTGCATTTGTTTTAATTAAATTAGTGAGTTTCTCTAAGCTAACAGACCTCTTACCTAATTAGCATGAGCTTTTTGTCTCTTGAGAATAAGGAGTTCGTAATGATACTTAATGATTCTTTTGAATTTTTCTGAAATAACTTTTACTTCAGTGTGCAGTTCTTCATATGGTATTTTCAGTTGATTTGGAAATATCCTCTGCTATTTTTGTGTGCTGAGTTGGTAATGTACGTACTTTTTGTGGTGTTTTATCAATTTAATTTCTTTTAAAAAGTTCATTGATTTTAATTAGCAAAATTATGTTTACCCTTGGTGTACAATGTGATGTTTTGATGTATGTATACCCTGGAACAAGTGACTCAAGCTAATTGAGCCATCGTTCCCATATGCGTTGTTTTTGTTTTGAGAAAATTTAAATTACTTCTGGAGGTTTCAAATGCACAAGACATTATAGTCGGTTATGGTGCAAATGCTGCTGCACAGATCCGTCGAAGTGACTGCTCCTGCCCGGCTGGAGCCCCTTCCCCTCTGATCAGCGTGTTTTTGCACCTCCCATTCCCAGCCCTAGCCCTTGGCACCCGGCGTTCCCCTCGCTCGTCCATTGGACACATTTGCTAGACTGAGAAGATGCTTTTATTTATTGCTTTGTTGACCTGAACAAGCAGTAAATCTAACATTAGAAAAACAGTCCAATGTCTCATCTTTTAAGACTACAATGCTAATCTCAGGCCTTTTCCTATCACCCAGCTTTATCATGTTCTTTGTTCTATCATCAACAAATTAAGTCTTTCAAAGCTGCTCAGTGTACATTTGTTTTGGAGTTCTATTTTTCACCTTTTCTAAAAACCGTACTTTGTCCTAGCACACTGAGAAGAGTGTCATAAGGACACATGTTGCTTATAAGGGATGGGACTTGTTATTGGGAAGAGACAGAAATTTAAATTTATTTTACCATTGCACCAACCAGTAGAAGAGTCATTATGAAACCCAAACTAAAAAGCCTAAAGGAACAGAGATTGCAAGTGTGAGTCTGTGTGGTTCCTTGTAAGTGTTATCAGGACTGTCACCCGCTGCCCAGGGACACATTTGTCTATGCCATTTTCTCAGGTGCACTGTCCCAAAGCAGGCTGTCTTACCAGACTCATCATCATCTAGGTTAATAAAATAAAAGTATAGAACTTATTTCTGTTATGGAAGTCTGTATACAATTCTATAACATTTTTATAACTTGCTGTTGAACTGTCATCAGAATATGGTGGACTTTTATTGAATATTTATTTTATTTGAAATCACTTCATAATACATAATATGTGTAACTCCTAATTTTTCATTGTTGTTTTTTATGTATGGATGTATTTTTTTTTTTTTTTTGAGACAGGGTCTCGCTTTGTAGTTCAGGCTGGCTCAGAGCTTGCTGTTGTAGCCCAGGCAAGCCTCGAACTCAGCAATCCGCCTGTCTCTGCCTCCCGAGTGCTGGGATGACAGGCGTGAGCCACCACGCCTGGCTGTATGTATGTATTTTTGATCACTTGAGACGTCTTATTATAGAGTCTAAACTGGCCTTGAACTCACCTCTTGCCTCAGCCTCCCTAGTGCTGGGACGGTAGAGTTCACCACCAGGCTCATTCAGCCCCACATTTGTAAACTAGAACTATAAGATGAGGCTAGAGGCTGAGGCTGATAGGACAGCAGGCCCTGAGTCAACCTGGGATAGAAAAAAGAGCTCTGTGATGTCCTAGAGAATAATTATATGAGCATCAGTGATTCTGGACTGCTGAGTTCTAATGGGGTGAGATAACTGGGCCTGTGTTCAAGGAATATAGTTATCAGAGCCAGCAACAGACAGTAGGCAGAGACTGAGATGCATC